>MU224257.1:1796470-1817724 GCA_018584345.1 Thuja plicata | reverse complement strand
GAGCAATACTCAAAATAGCCTTGCACTCCATGCCTAGGGAGCTCTAAACCGATTTCTCAAGGTTTCCAATCCATGGATCCTCTTGGAAGCAATGGTTTAGAGAAGTGCACCACTTGAGTGTGTATAGTAGGTGAATGAAAAAATGACAAGTGGCACAAGGCGAGCCTAGGTTTCATGCTTGGCCTCGAGGTCTCGCGATCAAGAAGGAATATTCTAAAATGTCAAACAATCATGAGACTTGCCTTTTCGCTGGGTCTCCAAATGAAATCAAATATTCTCTAATGGTTAGGATACTAAGCGACTACCATCTAATTAAGATCAGATCCAACACTTGTCGCCAGGTCTCTTGATGTGCCCATAGTTAAAGAAAATGTCTAGCGACTTAGAGACTAAGGGGAAAAGTGTAACCTAAGGTTCAGAGGTAGTTAAGGCCAGGTCAGGTAATGAAGTTAAGGGGCGATCAAGTTGTGAGGATCCTATGACTATTGTAAATCCTTAAAGAGATAGATGAAGGTTTTTAAAGGCCTAAGGCTTTATGACAAGTTGTCACATGGTGATATTAGTTATAAGCTCCAGTTCCCGGGTAAAGTAAAGGAGGTTTGATGGTGATAATTTAAAGTAAAATAAGATTTGAATCCTAGCCTTGGATAAAAGATCTCTCGCCAGTTGTGACTGTTGTGATTTAAATTCAAATATTTAAAATATTTCAATCTGATTGTCATGGCGATGGACTAATATTTGTTTGCAAAGGTATTAATTTCCCGATCTAATTTCACAGATGTCTCTGCACAGTTGTTGAAGACCAGATAGGGATAGATATCTGATATGCGGAGATGCATTGAAAGCTAGATTCAATAGATAAGAATATTCTAAATAGAAGTAAATGTATACAGAGCCACCTAGTCATTTTATGCATTTATGAGGCTAGTTTCAGAGTTGTGTCATGGAAATTCTTTCCTTTCAGAGTACAAGACTCACATCCATGGATTGAAGAATTGATTGCAGATAAGATTGCACAGATTGAAGAGATGAATTCAGGGTTTCAACTTGACATCAAAATTGAATTTTATATTTATTTGGTTGTAAACCCTAACCCTAAATGGTCCAAATCTTGTAGCATTCTTGTTCCTATAAAAGAATATTCAAGACCATTTAGAAAGGGCTGGAGAATTGGGAAAGTAGAAAGCATTAGGCTAATACTTGTTTCTAGTCTAGAAAATAGAAAGTGTAGTTCAGTGGTATTGAAATAGGAAAAAAGTTGTATAATCTTTTGCATAATATCTAATTGCATATTTCTTTTTCATACTGATTCAGAAATAGTTTTCATCATACTTAATATAATTTCTTCTTAGATTTGAGTCTCTCCTTTGTGTTATCAGTGGAATTATGAGTTTTCTGGCTTACTGTATGAGTTCTGCTTATGCATATATGTATTTCATTGGTATTTGATTGAGAATCAAACTAAACTCCTTTGAATACTACATAAATTATATTTGATATCTACTTGAGGATCCTGTAGTGAGCGATCTAAAAGTTCTTATGTTTATGGTTTTGAATCTATGCTCAGTAAGGTGTTCTAGTTTCAGTATTGTATGTAGGTTTTAGCCCAATGGATAAGGCATTGATCTGAGATTAGTATTCCTACTCTAATATTCTTCTGGAGTTGTTTGGCTATGTTCTATCCCACAAATATAAATCAAACTCAGCACAAAATTATTTACCTTTTGAGGTATTGTCCTACTTATTCCACCCATGGGAGTGGAGAGTCACTGAATGCTAGGTTGACATTTACTACTTACCATTTATCTATTGTTTAAATCAAGAAGTAAAAGGTGTGTTAAAGAGTTGAGTTTAGTCTAGATTAGGTATACACACCTTGGTTTTGTAGAGCCAAAAGAAGAAGAGGGGAGTCTTGACCCTATAGTTGGTCCAGTTACCTTACAAAGCTTTCACATTTGGAATTAACCACTCCTAATATTAGTGTTAAGGTATATTGGTTTCTCAAGTTAGCGTAAACATTTTCAAACACCAACACATTGCTAGAATAGGAGTCAGAATTCTACTTTCTTATTCTACATTCAAACGATTCAAGGTATACCAAATGGATGTCAAATCTGCATTCCTTAAGGGCCCGTTTGGGGGCAGGAATTGGACTAGAATTGGCATTATCTAATTCTAGATAATGCCAAATTCCATGTTTGGATCCTTGGAAAAAATGGAATTGGAATTCCAAATTCTCATTTTGCCCCCAAAACTGGAATATCATCTTCCATCTAAATAGGTAGAATTGGAATTTCAAATTCCAATTCCAATCTTTACAAAAGCAAATTTAATATTTTTTGGGATCCATGACTATAAAGATGTATATTATATTACTATAAGGATGTATATATATACATGTGTGTATATACACATGTGTATATATACACATGTATATATACATACATGTGTGTATATACATACATGTATGTGTGTATACACATATGTGTATATATATACATACATGTATGTGTGTATATACACATATGTGTATATATACATACATGTATGTGTATATGTGTATATATACACACATGTATGGTGTGTGTATATGTGTGTATATATACACAAATGTGTGTATGTGTGTATATGTGTGTATATATACATAAATGTGTGTATATGTGTATACACACATGTGTGTATGTGTGTATATGTGTATACATGGATACACACTTGTATGTGTATATACACACATGTGTATATATACACACACATGTATGTGTGTATAAACACATGTGTGTATGTGTGTATGTGTATATATGTGTATATGTGTATACATGTGTGTATATACACACATATATACACACCATATTCAAAGAAGTTAAAAAATAAAGAATTAAAATTCCTTATGCATCTTCTCATTCATCTTTTGGGTGAACCAAATGGGTCAACCCATATTCCGAATTTCATTTTGAGAATAACCATCAACCTGAATATGCAGCATCTTCTTGAATATGCAGCATCTTCTTGAATTGACCATATCTAGGATATGGTATTCTAGTACCCAAACGGAATACTAGAAGAAGAGGTATACATTGAACAACCATAAGGGTTTGTTGATCCTAACAAGAGAAAATTGGTTTTTAGACTACACAAAGCCTTGTATGGATTGAAACAAGCACCAAGAGAATGGTATGAGAGACTTTACTCCTATCTCATAAGTATTAGATTTGTAAGAACAAGTGAAAACAGTAATCCATATTTAAAAGAAGATACTGATGATAACATTCTGATTGCTAAAATATTTGTTGATGATATCATATTTGGAGGTAATGATATGTTAAGCAAATTATTTGCTATTGAAATGAGAAAAGAGTTTGAAATTTCAATGTTTGGGGAGATCAAATTATTTCTTGGTCTACAGATTCTTCAACAAGGGGAAGGCATATACATCACACAATCCAAATGTATCAAGGAAGTTCTCAAGATATTCAATATGGAGGACTCCAAGCTAGTTGGAACACATATGGAAACCGAATGCAAGATAACAAAGGAAGACAAGTCAAGCGAGGTAAATCAGACCCGATATAGATCAATGATTGGAAAGCTCATGTATGTTGTACATACCAGACTAGATATAGCACATGCAGTTAGAATAGTTGCAAGATTCTCTTCTAATCCCAAGGAATCACACACGACTATTTTCAAAATAATTCTGAGATATCTAAAGAATACCAAAGACTATGGTTATGTTATAAAAGAGAAGGAAAATTTGAGCTTCAAGTCTATACAGATGTCTATTGGGCTGGAAACATAGATGATAGAAATAGCACAATAGGAGGAGCATTCTTTATGGGTGACAGAATTGTCACATGGATAAGTAAGAAGCAAGGATGCATCTCTCAATCTACTACAGAAGAAGAATACATGGTTGTTTTTGCAAATTGAACTAAAATTTCATGGATCAAGCAATTAATGGAAGGTATGAATATGAAAATTCTTGAACCATTCATTATCTATTGTGATAATATAAGTGCTATCAACATTTCAAAGAACGTTATCATGCATGCTAAAACTAATCATATTGCTATCAAGTATCATTACTTAAGAGAAGTGCAAGAGAAAGAGGTGATACTGGAATATGTTCAATCTAAGGAACAATTAGCAGACATATTCACAAAGCCATTTCCTAAAGATACATTTGAGTACCTAAGAAAGAGACTAGGGGTTCGACACTTGTCTATTGGTCACTAAGCTGACTAGGAGGCTGCATCAACCTACACATAATCAGAAGATCATTCATGTTGATGCAAGAAAAGATGTGTACTGCAAAGATATATCAGTACACATCAAGGTACTTATCTACACCAAACACGAGAGTTATTGTATTTCTGATGGAGAGGAAATTCAAGGAATATATTATGAAAAAAAGAAAGATTTAATTTGGCATTGTTGTCAAAGGGAGAGATAACTTAAGGGAGAGATTATATCTATATAAGATATCTAGTATTAGTATTCTAAAGGAGAGATATACTTAATGAATATGGAGAGAAATATATTGATGTCAAAGGAAAAAGAGATATGAATAGAACTATCCATCAAGGAGAGGAACAATTAAAGCGAGAGAAAACATCAGAGAAATATTCAAAGAAACATCCATCTAAGGGAGATAATTGGAAAAGTTAACACTGCACATCTATTCATAAAATGGAGAAGAGATTATACAACAAAGGGAGAGACAAAATTAGAAGTTTCTATATCTATCCAATGAAGGGAATGAAGAATGAAGAAAGTGTTGTAAATATATTGATTCTAGGTGACTAAGAGGGGGGGTGAATCATGAACCAATAAAACTTATTCTCTTTTATCCTTTATTATATTGTCTAATCTAATCGCATGCATGAAAAATAAAATAAAATAAACATCCACAACACTTGAAAAAATATTTGGTTACCCAGAAACCTTCCAAATAGAAAGTAAAACTGGGGTGGAGATGGTAACCACAAGATTTAGTATTGCAGTATAAATTTAGCATGTTGAAGCTTACAATTGACCACTTCTGATGGCCTTCTTTGTTAGGAGTGTGAGATATGAAAATTAGGTTTAAAGGAGTATAATAACAAATCAAAACACTCAACAACTAATAATCTAAACTACATACATCCTAAGACATAAAATGAAAACTTGAAATAAGATAAATGAAGAAAGTGCAAACCTCCTACAAGCTCATTCAAACTCCATTTTGTTCATTGGATTTTTCCCTGTCTTGTGGATGTGTGCTCATGGATTTGCTTCAAGCTTCAAGATATGATCTCAAACTGGCATTATAAATCTTCTCTAAAATATGGATTTATGATTTGCTCTCAAAATAGCATTATAACTCTACATGGAAGGTGGATGAAATTGTGAAGGAATGAAATTTCTTTTATAGAAAACATGTGAGGAGTCAGGGGTCAGGATGAAAACCTGAGGAGAGGCTTAGATGAGCCTATAAGAGAGCACATGGATTGTGATTATTCAAGTGCATCATATGATGACAAGTGTCACAATATGATTCGGTTGAAAAAAGGGAGGAATGTGATCATTTAGGTAAGAGAGTCTAGAAGACTCTACAAGATAAGGTTATTAATGAGGGTGTAAGAGCTTTAATGAGGAGTGTAAGAGGAATTAATGAGGCATTAATGAGGATGTAAGAGAATTAAATGCACTTGGATGAGGATGGCTTGAGAAATTTGACTTTGGGGAACAGATTGAATTCCTAATCCAAAGATTAGGAATGTGACATCATTAGGGAGAGTTTAGGATTAAGATTAGGGTTAGGATTAGGATTAGGATGGGTGAAGAGGTTGGTATTAGTTTGAACTCAGGTTTAGGTGGTTTGGATTGGTTAGGTTAGCATGTATGAAGAGGTTGGGTTGAGTTAGAACTCAAGGTTGGGTGGTTGAGATATGTTAGGTTAGGGGTTAAAGGGAATATTAATGAATTGAATTACATAAATAACATATTCATTCAATAATAGGGGAATAGGATTTTAATTAATTATTAAGCTATTGGTTGATTTTAATAATTAATCAGGACTATAGCCAATTAATTAAATTAATAAGGGCTAGGGGATGACATATATCAATTAGGTAATGCTTAATTACTTAGCTGATATGTCCTAGAAGGCACTAAATATGATAGAATTAGGTTAATCAGATTTAGATGTCTACATTTTTCCCCTCTTTGACATAGTGTTAGAATAATGCTATTTCAAAGACATTTAAAATAATAGATGATGCAAAGATGTGGAAGTAGGCAACGAAGTTTCCCGAGAGTGACGATTAGGATAGAATTAGAATAGGATGACTAGGATGATGCCCCCTCGAGAGGGTGACAAGGAGAAGAGGCAAAGCCTTGGAAACATCTCAAAAAGATGGCTAGGAGAGACAAGATAGAAGAAAAAGGAAGGGGGAATAGAAGAATGAGGGATGGGATAGTCAGGTTTGCATCGAGGATGAAGGGTTAGGTGTGAGACATGATTTGACTGAACTAAAAAGGTATGGCTTTGCGGGGATGTTGGCTTCATTATTTTGATGGGATTTGATTGGACTAAAAAAGGAAATGCTTTGCTGGGGAGGGGATGGGGGGATTTTTTTGTGAAGGTTGAGCGAGGGGTATTCCAAGATGGAATATCACCATGTAGTTGAGCACTTATTTTGATATAACAATGCTAGAGAATGTTAGGGTTTTTTCTTGCAGGGCCTCTAAAAATGCTTGAATACTTAAATAACTCTATGACTCACCTTTGATAATTTGACTCAAGAAAGAGAAAACACTAATTGATGAGGTATTTTGATAACACTGGGGATACCTATTATCACCTCCTTATTTTTTGATATCCACTGACTCAGGCAGGTTTTACCTATGATTGATTACTAACTTGACAGTATCTTTAGAGTGGATTTTACTTATGTGCTGAATGCTCTGTTCTTATATGGATATATAAATGACAATGCAAATAAATATGATTATTTTGAGGAAAAGATTGACAATCCAAATCATTATCTTAATGATGACAGACAGCAACATAATAAGGAATTTCATCTTTCTTTACTTTTACAATTCTTATGAATTTATGAGGAATAACCTATTTGATTTTCTCTTTAAGAAATCAACAAACTCCAACTGTAATCACTGTGAATATAATTGATTTTACATATATACTCTGAAGATAATTAATTTTGAATAGTATTAGATATTTTGGATGATGTTGGATTACCAAACAAGTTCCTAGACCAGTGCCTATCCTTGGACTTATAGAATCAAAAGATATAAATTCACAGAAAATAGACAAATAAAAGTACTATAGGATGCCTTACAACCTATATGAAACTTAGGTAAAGTTCCTTACAAATTACCCCGTCACTCCCACAATGTTATATAAAATCCTCAATTATTGTTCCTCTCTGAAAATACTCACAAGGTTTAATTCTCCCCTTAGAAGAAACTTGCAAATAATTAGATAACTACCTCGTAGACAATATGCTTAACATGCCTTACAAATCAAACATAAAAGAGTACACTTAATAAGAAAAGAGATAATAACAATATGGAATAAAACTGTAGTGTATTTTATTCATAAATTTCTACTTCAATACATATCAAGGTTAAAAGCTCAAAAAAACACAGACTAAAATCTAGAAGTCTAGCTTGACAATATATTTCCATCCCTCTTCAAAAATTATTACATTTGATCTATATATAGGTCTTAAACCATCTTGGAATCCTTAAAGCAAGGATGCAACAAGCTTCAGATGGTTTAAGGAACCTAACCCTAAAAGTATAGAAAAGACAAAAAACAAGAATGTTCAAGCGGTGGGAAGACAAGAATAAAGGGTGAAATTTGATCTTCTTTTGTCTTCACATGAATTCTGGCACCTTTGTCTGATAGTGTTCAGGATAGTATCTAATATTTGTATTGAGACTAAGTGACTGCCATTTCAGGCTAACCTACACTTTTCTTTTATAATTACTAACCTCCCTGTGCTCAATGATCAGGCACCAAGTGTTCCTCTTTACTCTTCATCCAGGACCTCTTCTTCTATCTCAACAGGCTTCTTTTTCTTTGGTCTTGTCTTTAAATCACATGTTGTTACATCCTCCTCTGTAGGCCCAAAAACTCTGAATACCCTGCAGTTGTCCTTTCTGCCTTTCCCATCTGACATCAGTTATACTTTTGACATCAACTAAGAATTTATTAATGTCAGTTTCTGCTTTAAAAACCTCATCTAAAATTTTATTAAAACCTTCCAAATCAAGATCAGAATCTGTAATAAATACCTCTTTACTAGGTAGTCTACTGTCAAATTCATTTCTTTAGGCCTCCAAGGCCTTAATCTAATCATCTTCTCCCTTTAGTGGAGGAACAAATCTATTGAAACTCAGTCCAAACAGGCTCATCTTTGCCTCTATCTGATTCAATTTACCTTTAAAGAAAGGTAGATTCACATTTATTTTCTTGATCTCATCCTCTACCTCTGTCACAATTTCTGGCAAATCAGGCCTATGTTGCTGCAAAGAAGCTAATCTCTCAAATAGTTGTATCCTGGGAGACCATGTTGTGAAAAATGGACCTAAAACATAATGTACCCTGTCACTTCAGCATACAAAATGGGAAAATTATTATATGCATTTAGGATTATATCTATTTTATCTTTTAAGATATCAATCCTATGTTGAAGTATATTCCTCAATGCATTTATGGCAATTTCATTATCTTTATGAGCCATATCATATGCTTTTAATTCTTCCCCTGTTTCTACCTTTTCTTTTATTTGTAGGGGCTGCTCTGAGGGTACATATACCACTTCTAGCTTTTCACACAATTGTTTATTCAATTTAGCAATTAACTTATCTTGCTGATGAATCTTAATGTGGCATAGTTCTCTATCCTTGGCCAGGGCACTAGCCTCTTCTATCAAAACACCACATTTCTCAGACAACTATTTTGTCTTATCTTCATTCAAATGTGCCCAATGTGTCATTATTTGGGAGATCTCCAAATCATTTGTGTTTTGGACTGTCCATACCATTTGGTTTCCCACCATGCTCTCTTGAATATTTAGCAACTGAGGCTTCTAGTCCTTAGGACATAGACTCCACATGGAAAATTCTTAAGAATTTGGACTATACCCTAATCCCTTAATCATATCACCCATTTACATCTTAGTGGTCATCTTTAAATCTGGTTTTTTTCTTATTTGATTTATTATAAATGCTGAGGCTAAATCCCAGCCTTTAGCACGCAACATGCCACTTTCCAACACTAATTTTATGGCTTCCTCAAGAGTGATGTCTTTAGTCTCAGGATCATATGCTTGTAAGGCTAAAACAGCCTCATTTGTCACTGCCTCTTTGCCAGTTATTCTCAATTGCTCTCTAATCTCTTCCTTCTTTCGCCACCTAAGAAAATCTTTGAATTCATCAGTTTTAATAAAATCATCATCTTCCAAGATCTATTGTTGATGAATCAATCTCTCATCTATACATGTTTTGAGAGGCAACTCTATGTTTTCTTCTACTTCTTTCTACAGTTTATTTCCCTTTCTGATTTCCTTTCTTAAATTATGATCATATACTCTATTACCAGGAACAAGAGCACTTACCCTATCCCCTTTTCTCTCTTTTCTTATGTAAGTTTGATCATGAGAGGTCTGACCAAGATCAACCTTTTGCCTCTTGGTAGCAGGCTCATCTATATCATCAGGTTGAGAAAATTCAGTTAAATCTATAATGTGTCCCTATTCCCCTTGTACCAAAATTGCTTCTGCAACATTCTATTGTGGTTGATCTATATGAGGTAGATTGACATATTCTTCTTCACTCTCACTTTCATATTCAGACTCTGAATATTCAGGGTCTTTTCCCCCTTTCTTTACATCTAGAACTCTATCCAATTGTTCACAGAGTGTGTAAAAGTTGTCTAGCATAGCTTTGATTTTGTCAAAATATGGCAAATCAGGGTAAAAACCTCCAAATGCTAATCCATTTCTTTTTATCTATTTCTCTAAATTCAACAAATCTTGAATTTTTTCTCTTCTATTTCTCACTTCTTCTTCATCAATTATGTTCCTAGTAGCATCCTCCTCCACACAAAGACCATGCACATATGTATTTTCTATGGTAGGAGTTAGGATTTTCTTAGCTCCTACAATAAATCCCTCTGGATCAATATACTTATACAATCTTGCTCCCATCTTACAACTTTCCAACCATCTTCTTACTAAATCAATAGCACCTTTTCCAATTATAAACTGAAAAACCTTGAACTACCTAGGGGTTAATGTTCCCTTCCTATGTGGTGCAAAGTGCTCATTATCAGTTAACAAAAGCTGCCAAATAAATTCCATTGCTGTAAATCTTGATGGCACATGATATGGTAGGACATGGGGAGGATGTGTGCATCCATACACTCTGATCATAGTGAAATTTTCTTCTAAAAAGAAGTCTCCCCAATTGTGGTCACCTTCCCATTTATCAAAATACTCACATGGCCTTAGCAGTTGTAGCACCTTCACTAGGAGTCTAGTCTTGGTGACACCCAAACTCTGCATTAAAGGGTACACAATCCAGTTCTCAAATCCATAGAAATCATAGTCCTTGGAAGTGAAATGCCATATCTTAACCCAAAATTGGACAGGATTGGGCCGGTCATGAAAGATTCTATGTGGGTTCAAATTGTTTACATCCATGATGCCATAATTGAAATGCAATAATAGATGCATCAAGATAGAATAATGTAAAAATTTAGAATCTTTATCCTTCTTCTATATAGCTACAAACCCCTCATGCATTCTATCAATGATGTATTGAATGTAATCATAGCTGGTACTAGAATGCACATCTTGTAAATCCAAAACCATTATCAAAATCCTAGCATTTATCTTCTCAGCTCCTCCATCCCTACCCAGCACCTTACACAAAGCATATGCAATGTATTTGATATAAAAATGTAAATCTTTGAAACAATAAGGTGTAGTTCCTAGTAAAGGGACAATGTGGTTTCTAACCTCCTTAAGGATATGTTTTTGTAATAAATTTCTAGCTATCTCAAGCTGTAACCTATATCTTTCCTCCTACTTTGTAATATTAATCTTAGTGGACATGGTACTGTACAAACCAAAAGCTTGCATAAAAGAATTCCTATTCAGAATTAACAGTGTAGTACCATCATTCTTTTTAATTTTCCTTGACAAGGAGTCATAATGCTTTGCTAGACCTAGAAACAAGTCTACATCTACAAATACATCAGGAAAAATTAACCTAGCCAAACCACTAGTCCAAGGGTTTGATATTGGTATGCCCTTATCAACATTCTTATAAAAATAATTATAAAGAGAAAAACTTGTAGAACCTGGTGTATGGGCATCTCTGATATCATAGTATTCATCTACCAATATGTTGGCATTTTCCCTCTTGTTTTGTGTAGACCCAGGTAATAGCTTCAAAAACTCATCAGAGAAGTTCCTTTTTCCCTTGGCATATTCATCCACTTCATCACTCTTCCCACTAGTAGATGCCACACTAACTGATTTACTCATTTTGTTTATTTTTCCACTTCTTTTTCACCAATATTGGAACAAATCTTCTCTCAGGACTCCTTACCCTTCTCTGTGCACTGAAGACAATTCAAGAACTTTTAAAACTGAACAATCACTCTGAAATTGACCAATTCTTACTTCTTGGCTACATAAAACCTAGCAAATTTTCCACTCTGAAATTCTGGATGTATGATGAATAAACCTGAGATCATCCCTTTATGGTAACTTTACAAGGTACTTAAATCATCATTGAAGAATCAATCAATTCAGCCTTCAAGTTTACATGTTGTGATATTAATTGAATTCCTAGCCGTAGCTCATGAATGTGATAGGAAATCAAATTCAAATGAGTACTTCTCAGAAAAACCCTTATAAAATTCAAAAAAAACCACATGTTTTGATATGATTGGCTCTTTATTAAACATCTCAGCTACCTTTTTCACACAGTCATTAATCCTCATTATTCCTATTGGTCGATGAATTTCCACATTTTCATGTCAGCAACTGCCATTTATAGCTAAAAATTTTCATATCTGACGACCTAGTGACTATGTATTATCTCCTTGTCGCTGATCAAACCCCTTAACTCTCAATTCTTCTAGAGATCTAGCGACTGCATGATTCCCTTCACCTCAGCTTAACCATGGTTTACTCCTGGTGATCACATGACTAAAGGAATCCAAGTTGCTAGAAGCATAGCCTAACTCAGAGGTTATTCGGAGACCTCACGACTACAGTTATCTTTTTAACTATTAAACTCTGACCGCTAAGTCTATGAATGTTCTTTTCACTTTTCGAGACCCCACGACAACCCTTAGTCCCTTAATCTCTAAATAAAACTACTCTTTAATATTCCTTTGGAGACTTAGTGACATAGCCAATGAAACTTTATCTTATCATTTTAATTTTAATTTGGAGACTATGCGACTAAAGCTTAATCTCATTATCGCGATAATATTTTACTCTGTGCAACTTTTATTAGAGACTCAGTGACTACCATTGATCTTATCTTATTCTGCATCTGATGTCTCCACTAAGTTGTTGAATACATTCTAGAAATCCTAAATCATTTGGAGACCATGCGACAATATTAAAATACATACCTTTACATCTTTTAGTCTCTTAATCGCCAAATGATACTTTTCCTTTTGGGAGACCACGCGACTGATACATTTTTTTTTATTCATTGTGGACATGTGTCTCACCTTTAGTTGTTTGTCTCCAAATCACTAAAAAGATGTTGACTTACCATGTTTGACCAGTGACTAACCGACCACTATATATTTCATTTCAATTTGCAGTTTGTCACCAAGTCTCTAAAGCTTTTACTTAACTGACTTTTTAATTGGAGACATGGTGACTGAAGCTTTTAAACTTATCACTAACTATGTTCTGATTTGGAGACCTAATGACTAAAGGAATCGCTAAGTCTCATGATTATTTTCTAACTGCAGGATACACTACGTGACACTGCAACTTAACCGCTTGTCTCTGTGTCACCAGATCATGTCTTCTTCATTGGGAGACTTCGCGACTGATGCATTTCGCTAAGTCTGATGACTTAAAAAGTATATTATTTTCCCTTTAGAGACATCCCGACCAAAGTGATTCACTAAGTCTCATTATGAAATGGAATGTTCGTTTAACATTAAGAGACTGGGTGACTAACCTTTAACAAACACATGACTCATTTCAACTTAAGTCTTTCAAAAAGTAACTCAAAAATATAAACCAGATCAACATATCTAGGGTTTTTTAACACTTTTGCATATAATGAAACCTAAGATAGGTCTTTTAACTATCTCTCTAGATTCTGACCTAAGAATATGGAATTTTCTTAGGGACCTTGCAGCTTTGGACACATTTTTTGAAAATTTGTGGACATCTCAGTCATGAAGATATCAAGAATTTTATGGTAACACCAGAACTGGGAATACAACCAATAGAGACCATGCCAAGGTTACTACGAACATGAGGCCTTGTCACCAGTGTTTTAGAGGACTAACACAAAAGACACACAGGGTTGTCGCACCATCACACATGAGTCCCAGAAGATCCATGGTGGAAATGATGCTGGACATGCCCACAAGCAAAAGACATTTCCCAAGTGCAACATGCAAACCCAAATGGATTACATACATGCAAGGGTAATATCCGACTGACTCACAAGAAGAAAACACAAATATTAAGTTTTATATCCCAGGTGCATCCATTTGCAGCATACCATGATATAAATAATCATGGTAACTTTGAGGAGAACAAATGAATAGAATCAGGAATGATAATCAAGAACTAAAATCAAATTTCAAGATCAAAAATTCAACAACAAGACATCTTTTTCTAGAGAGATCAATGTTATGGGATGATGATTGGATTGAGATTAGGTCAAGAGGAAGGATACATCCTACAAGAACCCAATGATGATGATGATCTAGATTTAGGTCAACAAGAGGAAGGGTACATCCTCAAGGACCCATTTCTAGAAAGATGATTGGATTTATGTCAACAAGAGGAAGGATACATCCTCAAGGACCCATTTCCATGGAGATGTCAAGGGTGAATCTGATTGGCCAAAGATGTGATGAGATAAAATTTTCAAAGCATGATTTCTTCATAAGGAACTTACTGAAGCATAGGATTCAGGATCTGAAAATGGATCACTTTCTACAAGGAGACCTACCAAGGACGCTAAATATGTACAAGTGGGACTGGGCTCAAGACTAGACTAGCACAGACAATATTTTTACAAGACCAAAGCTCAGGGAGAATGGATGAGATGAGGCAGATATGCATGATGTTTCCCTAGTTGAGCCAAAAGGCCAAGATAGAGGAAAAGAAGATGGAGTGCTCTAGTGGTGGGAACGATACAATCCCAACAAGGATTGGGTAGGATGCATCCCAATGATGATGAGTGGATTGTGAACAAAGCTTGCAATAAGGCTAAGGGTGTGCTTGGATGGGATAATTATTGCTTTACTTTGGATAGCTAGAGGATGTGGATAGGATTTGCATGTGATGGTAGGTCATGAGGAGAATTAGGATTGGAATGGGTGACATTGGGTGCATAAGGATAGCCCAAAGCTAGATATCAATGACAGAGAAGAAACAAGTGATGGGCTATATGAAAGGAAGAATTGGAAGATGGAGAATATGCTAGGGAATGCAAAGAGGGAAGTGCTATATGGAAGGAGTCTAGTAGAGGAATGGATGGATAGCTAAAGGATTATGGATATGAGAGGAGGATTAGGAAATGACAGGTGGATATGAGAAGGTCTCCAAGGACTACGTCACCAAGGAATAGAATGCCCCCACTTAGGATAGGTCATGCATGTGAGGAATAATTAGGAGGGGGTACAATAGGATGGAAGAGAGGATAATAAGAGAATGACGAAGGTGAATGAAAGATAGGACCAAGGGTGGATAAGGGAGGAAGATAGTGTAGAATGATAGATGGAAGGAAGGATGGGTGGATAAAAGGATAGGTGGATAAAGATAGGAGATGGGAGATGGATGTCAAGAGATGTCCAAAAGCATGTAGGTATGGTGGCCTATATATTTCTCATCAAGATCTAGAGGAGGATGGAGGAAGTGAAAAGGACAAGACAGGATATGGATGGTAGATGGATGGTGTCCAGAAGGAACTTGCCCCCAAGTGTGAAGATAAATTGGATGGAGGAACTATGCATGATGCATGTTTACCAAGTTTTCATCATGGTACTTGTCCAAGGTGCTTTTTTGCCAAGTTTTCACCAGTGGATGAATTGATTTCTGTTTATGTTTCTTTTTTCTTTTATTTTTTTTGCTTCTTTTTGCATTTTTTGCTTTTCTTCTAGTTTTTCTGCTTTTGGTGTTGATCATGATATGTTGGTACAAATTTATGCGGGATGAGTGACTTAAGAAACTGTATGTATGAGATAGTTATGTGGGGGGAGATATGTGGGATAAGGGATATGATAGTTGGAAGTATTTGGATAAAATGATGGAAAGTGAGTGGGATAGGGGGACATTGCCAAGATCAATTTTGGCACATGTTGCGAGGGATGTGGGAAGACTGAATGTGAAGCAGATGGTACCTATGGATGTGATTTAGGAATCATGGTAGGAATTTGTGGGACATAAGGACCCAAAAGAGATTTTTAAGATGGAGGAGAGGAATGCTCAGCTAGAGGATTAGTAACCTCAGATGCCACAATGGATTTTTCTTTTAGATGCATGTCATCTTTTTGCTTTGGGATCCACATAGTTTTTTCTTTTTCTTTGGTGGGGTTTTGTGGCCTATGGGATGCAGTGAATTCATTGATTAGATTTTCTTTTGTTGGAGAATGTCTTTTAAAGTGGACATGAAAATATTTAGATTGTGGATCTGTAGCTTTATGCATTAATGATTTGGCATCCAAATTACAGTGAGTAGCATTGTAAGAGATATGATAAATTTCATGAGATGGAGGAAATATGGATGAAGTGGTGGAGGTAGGATGGTGGATGGGGCACATGGGTATGTGCCTTTGTTGATCTTGATTGGGAATGTAAGTAGTGGGATTTTTTATATGGGATTGATAGATGAAGGAAGGAGTGGGATAAGATGTGGGATGAGAGTTTGGGACATAGGGGCCCAAAATGGATTGATAGGATGAAGGAGGAATATGGTAGGTTGTCTTGGGTTGCAAGGATGGAGGAGGGGGGATGGCATTATAATCTTTAAAGGGATGATAGGAAGATTGGATGGAGGGTTTGAAAGCACTCTTGAACTTTTCTTTAGTTGTACCAATAGTTTTGGATGAAGGATCTCTAAGTGCAAAACTGATACCACAAGATCGTGGATGTCTTTTAACCTGAATGGGCTCCAGGATACCTTGCTCATTTATTCCTGCACCTTTACCTTCATAATTCCATTTTTTTAGCATTTGAGTCAAGTTAGGATACGTTTCAATGAAGGAACAACATGTGAGTCCATTATTAGGTGGATGAAAAATGGTGGAGATGTAACTGATTGCTTATGTTTTAAGAGGACCACCACAGATGAATGTGAGTGGACCAAGGTGATGGAGTAATGATGGTGGGATAGTTGGATTTGGAGGTGATAAAGGAGGATGAAGGGGAGGGGATGGGATTCTTGGATCTTTACTTAGATGGGGTAATGGATTTAGATTTGGAGTAGATGGAAGGATAGGATCTTGAGATGGAGGAGTGGATGAATTAGGAAGTGGAGTGGCTGGATCATGTAATGGATGGAGTGAGATGTTAGGATTTGGATATAGAGGAGTGAATGAATTAGGAAGTGGAGTGGATGGGATGATACAATCTTCATTCAAGTCAATGGATACTTCAACATGCTCTTGGACAAGGTCTTGACATGATTGGATTGATGTGGATGGTGTGATGGGGGATATATGGATGGATTCTTCAAATGAGTTGGATGGATGGATGGATTCTATAAATGGGTTGGATGAAGGGATGGGAGATTCTTCAAATGGTTTGGATGGGGGGATGGGTGATTCTTCAAATGGGTTGGATGGAGGGATGGGTGATTCTGTTAGAGAGGGAAGAAGGGTGGATGTGTGAGGTTCATTGAATGGGATGTGGATAGTGTCAGGAGGAGAAGATAGGGATGAATATTGGATGACTTTAATGGGTGAGGGGACTTAAATGGTTCTAGGAGATGGAAGAGGATAAAAAATTATGAGATCATGAAGGGAAATAATAGGTATGGGAGATGGAAGAGGATCAAAAAGTATGAGATTCAGAAGGGAAATAATAGGTATGAGAGATGGAAGAGGAATGATGGGTGCGGGACATGGAAGGGATTCATCACTAATTTTTTCCCATGGGGGGTTGATATAATGTGACTCTTTAAGAGATGGATTTTTTGCTAGCTTCCTTGTGAAACTCCTTGGAGACTTATGTATCAGAGATGGAGGATCTATAGGCATAGATGGTGGGAAGTTAGGGTAGTCCACATATGAAGGTGTGGTAATGTCTTGTGAAATTGTATGGTTGACTTATGGTGTAGAGCTAGATGTAGGAGATGGTATGGCTAGATAGTTCACATAGGTAGGCATGGAGGTATCTTGTGAACTAAATTGACTAATGGATGGAGGGATGGATTGGGGTATGGAATATGTGTTAATGTAGGTAGGAATGGGAGATGGTAGATTGGGATAAGATGGGTTAGATGGGTAGGATAGAGTGGATGGTAGATTAGAAATAGCATGGGAATCATGGTGATGGTTTGGAGGAAATTAAGGACTAGGATTAGGGATTTGAACATGGGTTGGAGGATAATGAGATGGTGGATTTGGACTAGGAATGTAGTTAGTAGTATTGTTGGGGAAAGACAGAGTTTGAGGCATGAATGTGGGATAATATGGAGGCATGAATGTATAGGAAGGAGATGTGGATAAAGGATAAGATGGATTTCCCTTGTCGAAGGTAGGATAAGGAGTGCTAGTGGATATGCATGGTGGCATGATAGGATAGTGTGGAGGAATGACTAGAGCTTGGAGGATGCCTGGAGAAAGTGTGTTAAGGCTTTCCATGTATGCATCATGATCAACAAGACCTTCATCATCACTAGAATAGGATGTTGGGGCAAGCTCACTAAGGTTTTCAAAGTATTATTCATGATCAAGAAGACCTTCATCATCACTAGAATAGGATGTTGCAGAGAGATTGTTAAGGTTTTCAAAGTATGCATCATGATCAACAAGACTTTCATAATTACTAGAATAGGATAAAAACATGATGGGGTGGGATGGAGGAATGACTAGAGGCTAGATGGTATTTGGAGAAATATTGCTAAGGTTTTCAAAATATGCATCATGATCAACAAGACTCTCATCATCACTGGACTAGGATAAAGACAAGGAAGAGATATGACAACCAAAATCATCATTATAGATTTGTGACATGATGCTTTATGGATGAGTTGGATAGGGAGGAATGATGGAGATGGATGGAAGACTCAAGCTTAGATTAGGAAGAAGAACTGACTCTCAAGAAGATGGAAAGAGGATGGGGGATGAAAAAGATAGCCCTACTTGTATAGGACATGGGGAAAAATGAAGGATGTGACTTTCTTGTGCTTGACAGAAATAGATATGAACTCATTTTGATAATGTTTAGGATGAGGCATTGAATATGATAAGTGTGCCTTGGATTATTTTTTTGTTTGGAAAAAGTGATGAGTTTTTTTGGAAATTGTGAGAAAATAGTCCCGCAAGAGGCAAAGCAACCTTGAAAGAAGCATAAAATGTTGATCTCCTTCAAAAAAGGACTTCAAAACTTTCAGATTTGTGGATGTTCAAGAATTTTTTTGCACAAGGTTTGTAACACTTAAGATACGTACAAGCACTTTCTACCTTAAGGATGCAGTGAGCTTGAAAAAATTTGTCCACATATGTAGGCACACACACAAGAGCTAATCAGAATACGACCACCATCAAGCACACAATGGCTCCATGATGTCATATTAGTTGACTCCAAACGCTTAGGGTGGCACAAATGTGAGAATGTCTCGAGGAAGTTACTATCTTCCTTGCCCAGTCGATTATCAATCTTTTGGGGATGGATCAGGTAGGTTGCTAGATTTATGAGTTGCTAGTATTTTCATATTGTCTTCGCAATCAGTTTATACAGCATGACTCACTTAAGAGCCTAGTTCAACCATGCCAATATGCTGAGTATATTCACTCAGTATGGACTACCATTGAACATGACCCATCTAAGCTTGATGAGATATAGAAAAACCTTTAAGTCCACCTTATTTCTGTACTAGCCAAAGGGTTTACCAGTTTCGGGTCATTCTCTAAAAGGAATCATGCTTCTTCTAGACAGGCCCCTCTATGCAAAAATTGAAAATTTTGAACGTTCACAGTCACCTTTCTCTTGCACCAACAACCACGAAAGCCAATGGGAGAGGATAGTGCATGATGTGAGGTTGCACTCTACAGATTTTGTGCAAATACATCAAAAATGCAAAACACACGGTTAATTCTTTGGACAAGTTAAGCAATGTTTGATCTGATCTAGTGCAAAAATGAACTCGCAAGTTTGTCCTTTTTAAGTGCACCAAAATGAAATTTTATTTGCTTTGTTCAATTCATGTTTTTGCATTCAAGATGATGTTTGATTGAGTTGTTTAGTTTTAAACCCAAATTTGAAATGTTCTAATTTATCTGTTCAGTTTTTAGGACTCAAATAGAAACGTGCTTGATTTGCCTTGTTCATTTTTAAAACCCAAATTGAAATGTTGATTGAATGTTCAATTTTTAGATCCAATATGAAATATGTGATATATTATCCAAATTTAAATCCCAAAAAGAGAAGTTTTTGATAGTTATTTCAATTTTAAGATCCAAAAACAAGATGTGTGACACTACAACATTTGGGGTTGAATTTCAACCCCAATTTGCGATGGCACCATCATTTGTATGTTATTTTTGTGTTTTTTTTTCAAGTGCCCCCTGATGCTATCATAGTAGCAATGGTACATTTGTAATTGTGACACCCTCGTGATTATAAACAAAAAAAGGCTCATTTCTAATTTACCATGATCGCATACCATTGTGGGCAAAGAGGGCATACTGTGGAAAGATGATTGGTATCTTGGTATATGGCAGCCACGACTTGAGGTAGGCATTCAAGCTTTGTCTTCTCATTAACTCAATTTCATTTTGATGGAATTTGTTAATTTAATGGCACAATATGAATTTTAATACTATAATTCTTTACATCTTTGCATTTGGAATGCTTGATGACCCGTGAGATTTGAGAGCTAGGGCATCGTTGCTATTACCTTCAAGCTGGCACTATGTGAAGTGTTTGATCTCTCTTTATTTGTTTTGTTGTTGATATTCACTGTGTGGTACTCCCCGTTTATGATCATTTCATGAGGAAATGTCTTGATGGCTCGCGGGCTGCAGTCTAGGGCATCATGCATTGTTTATTAGCTCACTGTTTAATACTGGCATTGTTTACATCTTTGCATATGGAATCCTTGATGACCCACAAAATTTGAGAGCTAGGGAATCATTTCTATTACCTTCAAGTCATTGTGTAAAGTGTTTTATCTCTCTTTATTTTTTTTCTATTGATATTCACTATGTGGTACTCCCCGTTTATGATCATTTCATGAGGAAATGCCTTGATGTCTTGTGGGCTGCAAGCTAGGGCATCATGCATTGTTTATGAGCTCACTGTTCAATACTGGCATTTGTTTACATCTTTGCATTTGGAATGCTTGATGACCCATGAGCTTTGATAGCTAGGGCATCATTGCTATTACCTTCAAGTCATTGTGTGAAGTTTTGATCTCTCTGTATTTTTTTTGCTGGTGATATTCACTATGTGGTACTCCCCATTTTTGTTTTAGAAGTGTATGGCTTGAATATGCACATGCATAATTGTAGATGAGGATCAGTAGTAATAGGATGTCATATATTTCTTAGATATTTTTTATCTAACCCCCATCTCTCTTTTCTTTGCAAGTTATGGATCACACAGGGGCACACTGGATTCATAGCCTAGTCAAAAATTCATCACATCAGGCAATGTCTGGTACCCATATTATTTATGTTCATACTCATAAAATATATGTACAGTTATAAAATTTCATGCCTTGAAATTTTATAACATAGTTCCTTAGCATAGCTATCAAAATAGAATGGCAGTGGTCATTCAATGCATCTACAACCT
>MU224257.1:1769394-1786824 GCA_018584345.1 Thuja plicata | reverse complement strand
ACTACACATCCATACAACTCAATTAACACAACTTCTACCACATGATTCTTAGCAAACATGTGAAGGTCAAAGACTAAAATTACTACAAGGGAAGAGAAAACTTCACAATACAGTAATCCAAGCGAAAAAGACACAACACACAATGAACCAAAATCAGCTTGATCAATAAGGGGTAAAACATCTACTCAGTTATAGATTGCAAAAGAGGATAAACATGAATTACACAAAATGAGGCACAAGGTAATTACGATAACAGCAAGTTGTCATAGAACCAGAAGAGAAGTAGATGGATGAAAGGAATTAGACACAGGAGAAAAAATACTACAAGTATTAGAAAGTTGCCAACAAAGCATGCCTTCTACATTCTTCCAACACCTACGAGATGAGTCTTCAACTCATATTTATACAAATTCAAAGCAAACTACATTTTTAGCAATAACTTCCTGATCAAATCTTTTCCTTGTCTAGCCACCACTTACCCCTGAAAGTCATCTCTTCAAAATATCAACTTAAATGCTCCTCTTTGATCTGGAAAATGGAATCAGATTTGGTAGACTGTGGCTAGCAACATTTATGTTCACTCTGAATAGTCATGCACACCTGTTCACCTATACTGCTCTGTAATAAACTGCCTCTCTTGTCCGTGAACAATGCATGGCCAAGTGTTCTCCTTGTCATCGCCTAAGACTTCTTCTCCTTTCTCTTGGTACTTCTGGTAACTTAGTCATAACTCTGTTCTTTCCTGCAACACACTGAATCTCATCCTGCTCACCGACATTGAAACAAATCTACTCAAATATCGGCAGACTGCCCTGTTCATGACCCTTGTGACTAGAAAAACCCTTCTGATCAAATCTAGAACATGAGCAAACAGAAACCATGGCTGCCGAGCGTTCTCCCCTGTCATCTTGCTGCCAGAACTTCAAATTCAAAATCAGGCGACCACGCGACAACGGCTAGTCTCTAAGTCACAGAACTTAGTCATTAATCATGGTTATATCTCATGACCTAGTGACACTATACTTTTCTTAACCCCTGGCCAACCTGAGTTACTTTTGGCAACATCCCAACTACCCTTTTTAATACTTCATTGTTATCGCCAAGTCGCCAGATGCTCATGCCTCATTTCAAGATAACACGACAGCCTTCAGTCGTTGAGTCGGGTGATCCTATATCTTTACCTTTAACTTGAAGCACGTGCCCTTTTCTATTTACGGCGACCTCGCAACATACCTTAATCGCTTAGTCGGAAGGACCTTTTCCCTGGGGCACTTTTATCACCAGACTTCGCAACTGAGGGCAAACATACCTTAGTCTTGTTATTGCGTGATCCTCTTCCTTGATCAAGCGATCAGGCGACAAGCATTAGCTCTGTGATAGGTGTCATCTGTTCTTTCATCCACTTTATGCATTATGGAAATCTGACACACCGTCCTTATCTAGCGACATCCCGACTGAGGGAAATCTCTTAGCATGAAACCGTTAGTCGCTGAGTCGTGACTGTTATCCACTAATCGCCATTTATCACAAGACCACACGACTGAAGAAAGAAACTTAACTGTTTGACTGAGCTGATCCAGCGACACTGCGACATGAAGTAGGCGCAAGGTCGGGAGACATTTCTTTGACTTGCCATTTCTTCTCGTGATCACCCGACTGAAGGTGGGTCCCATTCCCTTTAAAGCTTATAACATGGAATTCAAGCGACAACCCGACTAAGGAGAGATCGCCAAGTCTTGAGAAGCTGAAGGAATATTCCATTTTGTAAAGAGACTACGCGACAAAGCAAAAAGAAAAGTCAGGAGATAAAAGGGAATATTCCTTGAGGGTCACGCGATCACACGACTGACTTAAAGCACATGTCTTAAGTGGCTGAAAAAGGGTAACGAGAAAATAAAACGAGCCAAGGCTTAGGGTTTATTATCTCATTTGCATGAAAGACTGAGGGTTTACAGGGGTTCTGAGGGTTTAGACATGAAGCCTGGAAAACAAGACAGAGGAAACAAGATAGGGCAGACCGGGCCAATTTGCACAGAATGGAAAATTGGGCAACAGTGCCCTTTAGGTACAAAAATCTACAAAAACAATGAGTCCCCAATGAACTTCCTTCAATAAATACTGATTTTTGTGTTAGAGAGAGGATATATTGCATAGCACCATCTTAAATACATGGTTTGGGCCTATTTTCCATGGATGGCATAAAGGTCTCTTACAACAAAGTTGTTGAATTGATGGAGTATGTCAAACCTTGTTATGATTACAGTAGTTGGATGCAGATTGTTAGATATAAAAAAAGTATGTGTATGTATGGACTCGCAAAAAATTATATACAACAAAAAGTCAGTGAACAAAGTAAAATAGTAGCTATATACATTGATGGAAGGCCAAAAGCATTAGGGAATATTGCAAGTTTTATAAATAGTACAAGACCCGTGTAAACTAAGAAGCAACCCAATTGCATATTTGAGGCGCGCGAGGGAAATCATGTATTTCTATGTGCAATCAAATCAATACGTGGAGGCAAAGAGCTGCTTGTAAATTACAATTTGAATCACATAGATACATGTAAACCCACTATCATAGACGAGGTGGTATGCATTATGCACCATTTAAAATTGTTTAAAAATAAAAAAGCTCTCTTCTTTTAATTGAACACGTGTTTTAACATGTCTTAATAATTTTTAATTTTTGAAATACAAGGCTATAATATGGATCAACAACCACACGATACGCATGGCGATGATGGTTCTCATGGGACTTCTTCTTCCCGAAAGGTAAAACTCATTGTTGTTGTATAAATGCACATACAAGAAAAATGTTAATGCATATTTTTTGTTATGTTTTATTATTCACTAATATTT
This sequence comes from Thuja plicata, assembly GCA_018584345.1. NCBI lineage: Eukaryota > Viridiplantae > Streptophyta > Pinopsida > Cupressales > Cupressaceae > Thuja > Thuja plicata. The sequence continues at coordinate 1,783,963 of MU224257.1, read as the reverse complement.
TGGTTTGCTTTTAAATAAAGTGCTAATAATATTGTTGTCACAAATGAGTGTTGATCTAAAAAAGGGAAAGGAACAAGTAGTCCACGAGGACCTGCAGGATGAGAAAGATCCATTCATTGTTGATTTTTTATCAAACGTTGATCCTATGGTTGCACTGCAAAAGGTCCTTCGTGCAATTTTAAGAGAGTTAACTCAATTGGCAGATATTCAACCTCAGACTCCTGAAATAATGATGAGAGATGATGATTTGGCTCACCATGTTCAGACGTATACAGTAAGTATTAATGTAGTTTTTAATTATAACAAAGTATAATAATGGTTTTTATAGTATACTCTTTTATTTATGTCATTAACTAAAATACATATGTGTTATTTCTACAGAGGATACTAAAAAGGGTTGTGCCCGAGATGCAGATACTTCAAGAAGTTCAAGTAGATCGCATGTTCTATCATCCACTTGTGTTTTGATCGAACAATATTTTTATTTAATAGCTCTAACAATCTTGTCCATGGTTGTCCATATTTTCATGTTATTCTCTAACAATCTTATTTTTCAGCACCTACTATTGATCTTATATTCACTACGCTGCCTGCTATGAGGATCAGAACCACAAAGGTACTACCGCCTGCAATGTCGGCAACACGTAGCTTGTCTAGAGATGCACTGGAAGCACCTATTATTGGTAAGTAGATTCATCTTTTTCTCTCTCATTTATCATGTGTTTATTTCACTTGAACTATTCTTTCTTAGGGGGCATTTTGTAATATAGGATTCATTTTATGTAGGAGGCAATGACCAAATTCTAAGATGTACTCGTGTTAGATGTACAGGAACAATAGAGAATTGTGATCAATTTCTCATGAACATTGAAGATGGACTTCCCGTGAGAGTAGCCTAGCTTCTAGGTACTTTAAAGATTGATTCTTTCTTTTATGATACAATCTTATACTCATAATGTAATGCACTAACCCCCTATACAGTCCCTTGCAATAACTAATAATCTCGTTATTATTTTGCAGGGAATAATCTATTTTATGAAAAACTTAATGATGAATGTTTGCACATTTTCAGGCCGACCATATGCACAAAGTATCATATTTTGATTTCATTTCTAGATCAGATTTCCTTTCATCCCTTTCTTCAAGTATATTAAAAGGTAGATTCACTTCATTTATGAATCTAACCATTTATTTTTCTTAAAAGGTGGCAATCACAAGATAAAGGGTTAAAGGATAAACTCATTGACTCTATGATAACACTTTTTGGACCCAACGCCTTTCAAAGACTTAGGCTCCTTGAGAAAGTGGGGCTAACTTTGAAGTATATTAGGGAAAACTAAAGGACCTAAATAGAATGCAACCCTTATTACGAGTGCCCCCCCTATGTTCCTATTAATGAGTGGGAGAATCTTAAAAAGGATGTACTTGAGAGACGTGCAAAACACGATGGACAAATAGTATCACCTGAGGAAAGAAGGTACATGATAATTTTAATAATGAAATTATGTACTATTTAATCTTTGTAATTATGTGATCTAACATATTTCAAACATCACACAGGTTGCCTAACACATCAAAGGCAACAGAAGCAAGACAAAAAAGCACAGGCAACACAAGCTCAGCTTGGGTGGATATTCAAAACTTGCTACATGAATTGTAAGTAATAGTAAATGAGAAACCGTATGCAAATATTTATAAATTGTAATCAATTTAATTTTGATGAAATTCACTACGTATAATAAACATGTTGGCCTTGGAGTTCAAACAAAAGATTTCAGAAGAGGACAAGTAAGTAGGCTACAAACAAGGCTATGCATTCGTGGATGAACAATTCTGATCAAAGAGTGTACAATGTTTTTCTAGTGGATCTGTCTAATAGGTAAATAAGCCAATTGATTTTTATTTCAAGTTGAATACTTTACCAATTACTCTATTTGATGTTAAGTTCCAACATAAAGTGAATATGTTTACATTTTAAGGAAACAATGATTATATATTTGTTTAAAACTTTAAAGTGATTATATTTATATGTACTAAATTGAATGATTAACATTTCTCAGTATTTGTCTTGTATTTATATGTATATATTGTCGATAAATGCACTAATTATTTACATTGGAATGCAGTTTTCCGATCTTGAACACCATCTGAGCATGTCGACAGAGGCGTCGATTTGGATGTGCATTGTAGAAATCAAGGTATACATTTTCTATTCAAATTTTGATTATTGATTTATGAATACAAGTAAACATTTTAAATTGAATTTGGTGTAGTAATAAAAATTTAATTATAATTGCAAATGCAGAGAATGTAGAGGTTCCCGATGAGCGTGTTGAGGTTCAAGCCACCGAGCAAGAAGATGTGCTTGCACAAGGTAAAGAGCGTCATGTTTATGTTTTTTAAAGTACTAAAATGCTTGTAACAATTATGATAATATATTTTTAAATTAACCCCAATTATGATAATATATTTTTAATTTAACCCTTCTATTTGTTATTGCAGAGGGCCTGCCTTTGCAAATTACAATGAGATCATGTCCACGGGTGAAAACAAATGTCAATGCTAAGATGGATATACCTCTGCAAGATTTTAGAGAATTAGAAAAAAAGTTAAAAAGTTAAAAAATAAATGATTCTCATTTAATATGCAACTTATTTGATAATGACTGATGTTTATGTCTTGATGTTGTAATAATAAAATTATTATAGTTACTCTTATTTTTAAAGGAATGCATGATATGATTAAATTATATACATAGTATACTAATATGTTAGATTTTAAGATAAGTGGTCATAGAGTTAGGTAATATGTATCTCCTCTCATACAATTATGAATCTTGTAGGTTTGGGATCATGGAGATTACCTTAATATCTTACAAGAATTGGTTCTCCATCATAGTTATGAACCGTTGGGTAGGTAACCTTATGAGGAGGTCTACGTATAACTTATTTGTAGGTAGAATCTAATTAGGATCTCATCCTTGTTCACCTAATTGGGTGGTAGCCAATGGAGACACTGTCTGGGGACTCTACCCTAGAAAGGGGTTTCGTAACCAATTCTACCATCCTTTAAAAGACTAGTTTTAAAGTTAAACCCAAACTACGATGTCTCTACGAGTTACATAGGAAAGGCCATCTATGATGAGCCCCCAAGGAATTAGGTCTGGCCCTTAGGCCTTGTCCTTTTGATTTCTTCCTTGATCTTGCCACCCCTTACCAATATTTTACATAGGCAAGGCCATCAAAATAGAATGGCAGTAGTGAATCAATGCTTCTACAACCTCAAAAACATGACACCATTGATCCAATAATAGAAAATACATTACAAATGCCAAGCTAGTCATGGTCTCAATGAAATAAACAATGTATATATAAAACAATATATAGTGCACAATAGCAGCAACCATGCAATGATAGCAATAACATCATACATATATATGTATATATATTATTAGAATTAATGGGAAGTAGTACTGAGAAGGGATGGGTGAATCAGTACCTCTAAAACTTTTAACACCTTTCACAATTCATCATTAGTAATCATACATTACTGCATTATCGACCATTACTCATGTTCCTTCTTATGCATGTATTATTCATTCATAATCTTTAATAGTTTGCAACATTCATAGAAACATTCATGAAAATCATAAACACATAACACAAGATATGGTATTGTAGAAAACTCTTGTTAGGAAGTAAAAACTATGGTGGGGATGGCACCCACAAAACTTCACTATCTGCAGAATGGAAGGGAGCCGGTTAAGGCTTACAATTTGATCACTTCTGATGATCTACCTTGTTAGGATTATTGAGGTGGACACCTATTAAGATCTACTATCTTAAGAGCTTTAGCAATAGTGATTTAAGTGTGCACTCAGTTATGAGATTTTACAATAGAATGGTTAAGCCCACCTTTCTTGAAAGGATTTCATTAGTGTACTACACTTGTTAGAATGAGTACAAATGTTGACCTGACTGTATACAATCTACAATTTCTGATTACATATCCATTAAAGCTCTCAGAATAACAATATCACCTTAAGTGATTGATGAATACCTTTTCTATGTTTTTTGGTAGCCTCTATTCTATTCTTGAAACTAATTTGATTATATTTCTGTCCTTTTGCATAAATTCTCTTATTTGGTCTCTGGATTATCTTTGTGGCTATAATCTTCATTGAAAAACAACTATTCGTAATAGATTGAGCACCTATTTATACAAGCATTTGACCTATCTTGGAATCACGCATTACAATGTTAACTCTTAGATCCAAGGTTTACAACTTGACCTTGATCTTTAGTTTGCATGTTTTAAATCAGTAAAACTAATTAAAAAAATAATAAATACATTGCTTCCTCCGCACATAATGGATTTAAAAGTAAATCAAGAAGCTATAAATACAACTTAGTGATTTATCTGATGTGGAAAGTTAGATCCACTTTTTGCAGGATGTAACTGACTGTGAGTTCTTGGTCATTGAGTTGAACTTGAAGTCTATCGACGTTCCTTTGTTTGAACTGTTCATCAGGTTCCATTTGTCTTTTGGGTTCTTCTCTTTTTTGTTCCGTTAGGTTGCACTGTTGTTACTCATCGGGTTTCCTTTAACCTTTTTATCATCAGATAACACTTAACAGTGTTTATCAGGTAACCTTAGTATCAGGTAGTGATGTGCCCTATCTGTTGGTGTGAAGTAAACTAATGGTTTAGATCATGTTTTTCCTTAAGTATACTAATGGAAAAAGTATAATTCCTTCAATCTCCCCCTTTGACATTGGTATCAAAAATTGATATGTGTATAATACTAAAGTGTTTAGTATGTACACCATGTCTATATCCTTGCCATCATATGACTCCCCCTAACTATATGCATCGGTATAGTATAAGTATATGTACATGTATACTATACATTCTCTGTTCTCATTCTCTGTTCTTTGCTTTGTATGTAGATATTCTTTTCTCCTTGTATTTTCCCCTTTCTTTTAATATACATATTATTTCCTCCTTTTACTGAGGTGAGTGAACATATCAATTTCCCCCTTTCTTTGATACTTATGAAAAAAATGTACAACTTATAATATGCCAAAAATTGTGACAAAAATGTTCAACTTACAATGTGTCAAGTATATTGGAATGGGTTGTCTTCATATCTTCTTACATTTTCTCCCATTTTTCTTTTAATTGTTCTAGTGCCATGTGTTGTAGCTCTAGCCTCACGTGCATATCATAAATCTTGTCTAGGATAGACCTTTCTGGGATGGCAATTAGTGTATTTTCCTATGTCACATGTTGTTGCAGGAGTGTAAGTGTTGGTAAGAGCTTAGCTTGGAGCTCATTTACCTCATCTTTATACTTCATCTCTAAAAACTGTATCTCCTATCTTTGTTTCCTAGCCTGTTTGATTTTCTCATCGTGCAATTTAAGTGCTTCTTCAGTATTGGTGAGACTTTGTGCACTAGACTTAAGATCAGCATCAATTTGTGCTATCTTGTCGGTATACTAATGAGTGAGGTTATCTAAAGTGCACACTTTCTATATTAAGGTAATAGCTTATGAGATGATTACATCAATTGTACTTACCAATTCAGATAGCTTAACCTTTTTTAATGCCACTTCCTAGCTTATCTTCTCGGCTAGCTTGAACTCATACTTTTGTTCAATTCTTTCTTCCATAAATTTCTTAGCATCAATATTCTGAGATGTTATTGCATCTATGAGTATTACCAGTTGATCAAGCATTGGATATTTTTATCAATATCTACATCAGGTACAATCTGTTGAAGTATTCCTCTTGCTACTTCTAGTACCTTGGCCTCTTTTGCTTCTCTCTTCAGTTTGTTTTGAATGGATTTTCTCTCACAAAGCCTGGCATACTTTGTCAATGTAGTTAGATCCAATGTCCTTGGATCACAAACTGGAATCTCAATGACTTCATCCAGAGTTACTAGATTCTTATTCTTTCATTTCTTCTTCTTTGAGATTTGTGGTGATGCAGAGGTATGAACTACCATAGCTAGTTCATTTGTTCTCTCTAAAGTGGTTGGTGAAGGCCTTGTGGAAGATGCTTCTTGTGTTTTCTGCTTAGGTGGCACCTATCAGTTTTGTGAAGACATCTCTCCTTCAACCTTGGGTGTCTCTACAAATTTTTCTTTTGATTGTTTCTCCTTCTCATCTTGCTTTAATTCTTCACCTTTATCTATTTGTGTGTCCCCTTTTTTTTCTTTTGAGTTTCCACCTTATTTTGATTAGTAGATGTATCATTCTGATCGTCGGTTGCAGCCTTCTTTGCAGTTGTATCTTTTGTATTATCTGTAGTATCTTTTGCTTCAGAATCACCCTTGTCCTTGGGTGTGCTTGTGTCCTCCACTGCAGATCCATCATTACCCTCTAGAATATTGGTTTCCTTCATTAGTATAGGCATATTTCTTTGAGTGGTTTCTTGGGATGTATCCAGAGTGGTATCCTACTCATCGGTTTGATCTTTTGGAGCATTGGCATCCTCATCTTTTTGTAGTTGGTCTGCATTGTCTGGTTCTTTGGAGTCCATGATTGAAGTGTCTTGCACTTTTTCATCAGCAACATTAATTATTGTACCATCTAATGTCAACAATTCTTGTTGTTGTCTTTGATCCTTAAGTGTGATAAATATGACATCATCTTTCTTCTACGGATCTTTGTCAGAGTCATAGTTAGCGATATCTTGGATGATATCATCCATGACTATGTCTACATTTATAGGCTCATTATCACTTTCAGTATTGTCCAAACCAATGTGCTGAGGACTTGCATTGTCTATCTCCTCCTCTCTATGAGGTGTGTTGGTGAGAAGTAATTGATTCTCACCACTTGTTGACTCTGTCAGTAGATCCAGAAGTTGTCTCCATTTAGTTTCAGTTGTTTTGTCTAGCTCTATGAATTTGTTCTCTAATACTTTGTACGCCCTTATTTTGGCTACAAATTTACTTGAGTGCTTCTTGAGTATTTCTTTGATTTCTTCAACCTTGGATTTAGGAGGCATTAGTGTTACTAGTACCCTCTCCCTTGCTTCTCTTTCGGTTTGCAGAGCATATGACCATTTTTGGTATACCCTTTTACCTAGCTCTTTAGGTAGTTTATTGACAAATTCAGTCGGTGCATATTTGGACATGATAATTGATTTTATAACTACCTTTTGTATCTTGTTCTGTTCCTCTGGGTTTAGTGTATCCCATTGTCTGATTTTCTTGTCAGACATGGTTCTGGATGTAGCAATAGACTTAGCAACTTCATCAATTGTTTGATTCCTGTAGGTCTTCTTTGCCACATCAGGCTCATCATCTTTAGTGTCCTCTATGTCAACCTTTGTCCTAACCAACCTTTTCCTCTTCTTTGCAGGTGTTCTTTTCACAGTTTGTTACCTTGTTCTTTTCGCTGGATGCTTCCTCATATAGGTCCACACTTGACCTTTCTTAAAAGGGGTTGTATTGGTCATAGAATTTTGAATCCTTGTCCTCTGCTTCTTTTTAGGAGGTGGAGGTGGAGGCATATCAAATTTAGTCTCCTCAGAATCTGATTTATGTTCTTCTTGTTCCTCACAAATGGTGCCATGTTCATCGGTTTCCTCTGGTTGTTCCTGTTCTTCATCTGTAACCGATAGAATCTTCTTGAGATTCTTAATCATATTACCCTTTTTTTAACAGTCTTTTTGATTTCTAGGCCTTGTTTTATCTTTAATTTTTCCTCTTCATAGGTTCTAAACCTTGGTTTCATGCTATCAATGGGTTCATTTATTAATGCCTCAATTGCACTTGTAGCTTGATCAATATTGATCTCATAATCCATTGGTGCTAACCAAGCTATCCTTGGTACAACTGGTTCGATATAGGTGAAATTTATTTCCACCATAAAACATATTTCATCTTTATGTTCTTCTACAAGTTGTTCATGAATCCTAGTCCTCTCCATCATCTTTTCCTTGAACTCAAGGAAGTAAGCAGACATAATAGGCTCAAAATTGTCCCCTAATGACTTAATCAATTCACTAATCTATTGGATTACTAGTTTGGTAGTGTCCCATTTTACTTTTCCTACTGAAGGAAATTATTCTTGAAAATAGAAAAAGATACACATGATAAGTGAGCCAAACTTACATGTGTTGGTCTTTGTAGACCTGATTGTGTTCATGTTCTCATCAAGCTATTTTAATAGGATCTCACACAGATCCATCTAAATTCCTTTGGTCACTATCTTGTAAGCTATGCTTACTACTGTTGCAGAAATGTTGTTCAATCTGCTTGCTTGAAAAAATTTATACCCAACTACACATGCACCAAATTTTAGTTCTACGTCAGTGATTGTGCTCACTTTGAGACCTCTGTTGTCTCCTTCTGCATTGGTGAGTTTTTCAACTTCTTTCATGGATGGATGCTTGTGTTTCATAGGCTTTTTGGTTATCAGATAACCAGTGACAGCATGAATAACATCCTTATTTATTTATTTAGGTTGGTCTAGCCATAGCTTCTTATTATGCATTCTGCTCAAGACTAACCTTATCCAATCTTTTTTGAATTCCATCAGGAAATGTAGGGCATTAGTTAACCCTTTGACTTCCAAGTGTTTGTGCTCTTCCTTGAGTTTCCCTTCAGCATCACAAAGCTTCTTATAAGCTTCATCCATTTCAAGATCACCTATCTCTACGATCTTGCAGTGAATATAAGACCTAATGTCTTCTATGAGCAAAACCCTAGGTGGGATTTTCAAAAATGTGCCAATTACATCAGGTTTCAATGCAATTTTCAGGTAGATCTTATACTTGGGCTCTACACATGTACTATTCTTGATCAGCTTAACCACATTCCTCTTATCATTCTTGATTTTAGTAGTTCTTGAGGTGGTTTCCATCATTTTTCAAGTTTTTAGGTATTCTATAAATTTAGGGCTTTCTTGAAAAATAATGACAGAGATCTTTTGGTGCCTTTGATACTTACTTCAATTCACAGTAGTGGTGAAAGATCTATGGTTTGTGTTCTTAGACTGATCTGAGGACACTATGCTTTCTTCTCTTTAATCGCGTTGTCTTTCGCTTTGCTTTCTCTTCAAATCGTGGGTGCAAAATGAAGTTGTCCCATCAACTATTTATAGACTTTTATCCCTAAGTCTTTGTAATAAATGCTCAACAACTCGTCAGGACATGAAGATGGGTTTCGTCAAGAATACTTTCTAAAACATCATCGATGAATTTGAATTTCCTGAGATAGTTGTTAACAATGTTGCTTGTACCAACGGATATCAGTATTCTATAGTGACAACTTGCATCTTTTATTTCTTACCGATGGGTGTCAGGTTACATTGTCAACTTAGACACTTTATGTGTTGACCGACAATTTCTAGTAAGTGTAGAACAACTTATCTACTTTGTTCACTAATGATTTTTGGTATGTGTATACCGACGTGGTTGATTTCTCAAAATTGTAACAAGTAACATAATATGCATCTTTATTTATGTAGATTTTAAATATCAATCAATTGTATAATGGAACTGATGCAAAATATGACTTGGTATAATGCAGTTCCATACTTACTTGTTTATCTTAAGTGGGGGTGGTGATGTCACTAGATCCATTGGATGGAGTGTCACCATTTACATTGCTTGGCCTAGCTTCATTATTGCTTGAAGCTTTTATCCACATTTTGTCTCTTGCCCTCTGGATATCTTCAATGGTGTTTCCATTGGGCTATGTTCTTGTCTTTGTCAATAGCTCTTTGCAATCTTTCTTGAGGTGACCAACTTTATGACAGTGCAAGCATGCCATTCTGGGGTTTGACAAGGCTCTAAATATTTTGGTCCATGCTCTCATGCAGTTTGCAGCAATGTTACCATATCTACCACATGCTATACAGTTTGTCCATGTATTGTAATCCCATGTATATTGATTACCTATTCTCTTTGGTTGATAAGGAATCTTTTGACATTTAGGCTTCCATGCTTGCCTTTTTTTTCCAACATTATTTTGATGTGTACCCATTCATCTTGCATGTAGGATAGTATTTGTCCATTTAGATTTCCTTCTTTGGTTGTTCTATCTTAGTCTTGCATTCATAAGCCTTATGTCCTTTCTTGTCACATTTATAAAAAAATCCTATGAATGTAGGTGTAGATTTAGGAGTACCTTTCATTTTACCTCAGCATACATTTGATGTGTGCCCTTTCTTTCCATAGTGCTTGCATGTTATCTTTCTTGGTCTTGGATTTTCATAGACATTCTTTGATTTTTCTTGATTGGATGATTCTCCATTTTTGGTAAAGCCTATACCATTGTTGTTGTTGACTCTTTATTGTCCTTCAATAAAATCATCCATTCTTTTGTTTCTCTCTTCAGCCTTTCTGATAATCTCATTATGTTTTTGCTGAATTATAACCTCATGTTTTATCTTTTCATTCTCTTCTCTTAGTTTACCGATAATCTGTATTCTTTCAATGAGTTCCACATTTATTCTGTTTGCTTCTTGACTCATAACAATAATCTGATTTGTGAGATCATGGTGATGCTCAGCATGTCTTTGAATTTCTAATTCCTTTTCTTGTATTTTCTCTATAATCTTCCTTCTATCATCAATAGCAAGTGTTCTTTCTGTTTCAACCTCTCTAGCAGAACTCATCACATCAATCATTCTTACCATATGGTTCTCTTGACCAATTTGTAGTATCTTTATTTTCTCTATCAGATGTTGATTGATTTCCTCTATATTTGTGATGTTCTCTTTTGATGTATCTGATATATTACTTGTATTTGATCTTAATGATTCAAAGAAATCTGGAATCTCTTATTCTTGATAATATTTTTCATTGTTCCAGGTAGCCATACCTTTTCTCTCATCTAGCAGCTCTCTCATCTTGATTCTCGCTTCTTTCTACTGTTCATAGAACATATGTATCTCAATATTTTTGTTCTCAATATTCTTATCACATTTGTACTTCTCCATTGTATGATCTTTTCTCTTAAGCCTTTAAGCTTTCCAAGAAGAGACTGTGCTCTGATACCAATTGTTGGAATTAATGGGAAGTAGTACTAAGAGGGGAGGGGTGAATTAGTACCTCTAAAACTTTTAACACCTTTCACAATTCATCATTAGTAATCATACATTACTACATTACCGACCATTACTGTTGTTCCTTCTTATGCATGTATTATTCATTCATAATCTTTAATAGTCTGCAACATTCATAGAAACATTCATGAAATTCATAAACACATAACACAAGATATGGTATCATAGAAAACTCTCATTAGGAAGTAAAAACTGCGGTGGGGATGGTACCCACAAAACTTCACTATCTGCATAATGGAAGGGAGCCGGTTAAGTCTTACAATTTGATCACTTCTGATGATCTACCCTGTTAGGAGCATTTAGGTGGAGACCTGTTAAGATTTACTTTGTTAAGAGCTTTAGAAATAATGATTTAAGTGTGCACTTAGTTATGAGATTTTACAATAGGAAGGTTAAGCCCACATTTCTTGAAAGGATTTCATTAGTGTACTACACTTGTTAGAATGAGTACAAATGTTGACCTGACTTCATACAATCTACAATTTCTGATTACAAATCCATTAAAGCTCTCAAAATAACAATATCACCTTAAGTGATTGATGAATACCTTTTCTCTATTCGTCAGTAGCCTCTGTTCTGTTCTTGAAACTAATTTGCTTCTATTTCTGTCCTTCTACATGAATTCTCTTTTCTGGTCTCTGGATGCTCTCCATGACTACAATATTCATTGAACAACAACTATTCTCAATAGATTGAGCACCTATTTATACAAGTATTTGACCTATCTTAGAATCATGCATTACAATGGTAACTCTTAGATCCAAGGTTTACAACTTGACCTTGATCTTTAGTTTGCATTTTTTAAATCAGTAAAACTAATTAAAATAATAATAAATACATTGCTTCCTCCACACATAATGGATTAAAAAGTAATTCAAGAAGCTATAAATACAACTTCATTGATTTATTTGACGTGGAAAGTCAGATCTACTTTTTGCGGGATGTAACTGACTATCGGTTCTTGGTCGTCGGGTTGAACTTGAGTTCTATTGGCATTCCTTTGTTTGAACTATTCACCGGGTTCCCTTTGTCTGTTGGGTTCTTCTCTTTTTTGTTCCTTCAGGTTGCATTGTTTTTACTCATCGAGTTTCCTTTAACCTTTTTTCATCAGATAACACTTAACAGTGTTTATCGAGCAACCTTAGCATCGGGTAGTGTTATGCCCTATCTATCGGTGTGAAGTAAATCGATGGTTCAGATCATGTTTTTCCTTAATTATACTAATGGAAAAATATAATGCCTTCAATGTATATGTATATATGTATATGTATATAACAAACTGAGCTCATAACAGGGTCATGTGGTGCTCATATAGTGAGCTCATAAACAATGCATGATGCCCTAGCTTGCATCCCGCAAGCCATCAATACATTTCCTCATGAAATGATCATAAACAGGGAGTACCACATAGTGAATATCAATAGCAAAACAAATAAAGAGAGATCAAAAACTGCATGTTATCAAAATAGAATGGCAGTGGTGATTCAATGCATCTACAACCTCAATAGAATGGCACCGTTGATCCAATAAAAATAAATGCATTACAAATGCCAAGCTAGTCACGGTCTCAATGAAATAAACAATGTATATATAAAACAATATATGGTGCACAACAACAGCAAGCATGCAATGAAAATAATAAAATCATACATATATATGTATATGTATATGTATATGTATATATGTATATATGTATATACATATATGTATATATATGTGTATGTATGTATGTATATGTATATAAAAAACAAAGCTCATAACAGGTTCATGTGGTTCTCAAACAGTGAGCTCATAAACAATGCATGATGCCCTTTATTTGTTAGAAGGTTGGGCAAACACATATTTCCTTAACTTCTCATTGGAAAATAGAAAATTTGAAACTTCTCAATTTTATGACCAAGAGCTTAACTCTAAAAGCCACTTTGAATCCTACTCCAAATAACACTATAGGAAGAATGGTAATTTAGATTCATGTTGAGCTGCAAATATAATTCTCAACTTGAGCCTACATGATATAGTTATGTTGAGTCTTCTCTTACTTTGCATCTTCATTGATGATTTTGATATCTAAAAGATTACTTCTCCAAAATTTACCTCTACAATCTGCATACTATTTTTATAGCATGGATTCAAGCAAGATGCTAATTTGTTGATATTGACTAAATGGCAGAAAGGCCATCAACATTTCTCATAAGTATGTTTAGCGGACTGGGGTTCAATTGCATGCATATAACCATTTATCAAAGTGATCTACTTCCTGTCATGAAAAGCATCAATGTCCTAAAAGAGGTGTGCTTTATCTTGCATCTTTCTGGTAGATTATTCATATAAGGGTAATTGTGGCTATTACCACTACAAATTCATTTGAAGGAATCAAACTAGTAATATCAGCTACCATACCTGCCAAGGCCTCTGTACCATTCCTATATTTCCAGCCATTCTATTGAACATTTAAAATTGATGGAATTATATTGAGCTCATTATATTTTTTAAAATAATATAGAATACTGTCGCAATTACAACGGATTCCAGAAAATGACCGACACCAAAGCTATACATGTGACGGCCAGATGTCGTAAATTGTCGACAGCTAGACGTCGCATGTATAGCATATCCATCGCACAACTATTGTAATTGCAATAGTCTTAAAGTGTAACGACAATATGCTAAACAATGTAGCCAGTGCTTATTGCGATGGTTATTAATGTCGCAATAATGACACACATAATAGTCATCAGTGGTTCCGACACCAAAACTGCAACACCGTCCTGTGTCACTTCGCCAATAAGGTAGTGTGGGAATTGCGACACATAGCCATCGAAAAAAGGACTCAAATGTACTAGTGTGATTTGATTGTTTAGTTTTAAACCCAAAATCAAATGTTTGATTGTTCATTTTCCTTAAAGAATTCAAGATTTTGTGCATGTTTATTTTAAGCCCAAAAAAAGAAATATTGACTTTTGTTGATGTTTGAATTTTGTTTACTTTTTTACTTTTGTTGACTTTTGACTTTTGTTGACTTTGACTTTTGTTGACTTTGAATTTTGTTGACTTTGACTTTTGTTGACTTTGAAACCCAAAGCTAAGTGTGAAATGATATGAATACATACACTGTTCTTTTTAAACACCAAAAAGTTAAATGGGAATTTTTTAATTAAAAGATTGTGTTCTTTCTTACCAAACTAGATGGCTAACTTGTAGACCTGTAAAAAAAAAATAGTTAGTAAGAGTGCATTATTGTAGGTTTATAGTGTCTTTCCCCCATGTTCTTACAAATAATGGTCCCAGTGATATAGACCATATTTTAACAAATGGGTAATATAGAGAAAGTAGAAAGAAGATGGAAGGAATATAGTCTTCTTGTTTGTGTATCAATGATATTTGTGGAAGCGTAATAGAGAGAAAGTAGAAAGAAGATAGAAGGAATATAGTCTTCTTGCCTTTTTCAACCTGCAAAAGAAAATAAGAGCTTGCAAAACAT
>MU224257.1:1736373-1761094 GCA_018584345.1 Thuja plicata | reverse complement strand
TCAACTAATTACAAGCCCACAAATTTTTTGGTAATACTTAAAACAGAGTATTAAGATCAATATAATAGAGATAGTAAATAGTCTAATTATCTACCCCCTAGTAAGTTGAATGCTTTTCCTCAAGAATTGCATCTTTTGGTGGTTACTCAAAAATCACCAACCTCTATGCTTAAGCCTCTAGCTCTTGAAAGTGTAATAGAATCATCTTGTCTTCTCCCAGACATCCATTCGGTGATCCTCGTGCAGCCGGTCAAGCCTTTCAGCATTGATGTCATAAAGGGGCCAAAGGAGCATGGGTTGTTGCATGGTGAGTGGACACCAAATTTCTTGTCTAATTTGTCTACCCAGCTGCATGTATTTTGGTGCTTTGTGAATGGCTGCTTGGAGGTTGATAGGGATGTGTTTCTCTGACCTCTTAAATGCTTTAGGTAGACTACTCCACCTGCTTCTGGCACCAGCCAGAGCTTTCTAAAAGACAAAGTAAGACATATCATCATACTCTTCATAGACCTCTGTTCTGATCCCAAATTTTTTTTTCCTTATTTCCTCTTTGACTTTTCCATTGGTCAAATTGAACCAATCTCTAAGGAGTACATCTGGTTTTCTTCTCTCTACCCTCAATGGTAGTGGTTCAATTATCTCTTGATCCCTATAATTTTTTAGATGTCTGTCATAATTGGCTTCATTGTGCATCCAGACCATTAGTTCCCTCAGGTGTACATCCCATATGTAAAGTAGAGGGTGCCCCTCAGTTTCTATTGGGATAATGAAGTTATGTATAAACAGTTCACAAAGTAAGTTATGCTGACATGAGGGAAGGGTCTATTATAGGTCATAAAATTCTTGAGTTGTTTTAAACTCAGAGTCTATGTCTTTAATGGTCATCATTAATTGGAATAAGAGGAATTGCTCTCTCAAATAGATGGCATAAACCCTAGGTGGTGGCCTACAAGTAATTATTTGATCAGCCAACTTAAGGGCATGATCCATCTTTTGTTTTTGTCTTTCCAATTTCTCTTTTAAATCTAAAATCTCCTCCCCTTGCTCTATTATTACCTTCATTTTTTTTTCTCCTCTCCCCATAAGGTTGTTGTCAAAACATACTTATTATGTAATCCAAAGAGAAGCGTCTGCAAAGTGATTGGGCCACAATCTTCTGCCTAGTTATTTTGCCTCCTCTGTTCCTTCCATGACTGTTCTAAGAAACGTGTTAAGCAGGTTCTTTTATAGGGAACTAGGGAAGTCTCTGAGCAGGCTGACTGATGAGTTATTGAGGCATCCTCCTCATTGTTGTCTAAGATATCCTGATGAATTTCTTGGGGGTTATTTTGGTATACACCAGGTTCAACTTCACATGTCTCTTTTGGATTTTGAGAAATGTCTAGAATTTCATACTAATTTGGGGAATCATCCAGAATAATTTATACATGAGGCTCTTCATCAAATTGCTTGGGGGAAATGGATTGGCTTTCTAAGGATACTTTAGGGATTTTTCCTCTCATTCTAGGGCTTCTTCACACAAGGGTTTCTTTAATCTCCACAGCCTTTTTCTTAATAGCCTTCTTCATTTTCTTTTTTGTAGTGGTAACTTCTGTAAGAACCAAATTTCTTTTCTTCCCCTTTGAGGTTGTAGGGTTTTGTGGCTTGGCTGCAGGAATGAAATTTTCTCCCTCTGATTTCCTTTTCCTTTTGTTTGGGCAGAAGTAGGTACATTTAACATATGAGAAAACAAAGGCATACTTTCTTGCAGATTTTCAATTTATGTTCCTTGGGTGTCTTTCTCAATAGCTAGGCCAATGGGTATTGCATCATCATGGCTAGATTGCACACTAGGGTTAACCTGAGGTTGCAGGGTTTTATGATGGACAAATTCTGACCATGCCAAAGGAGAGACATCCCTAAGAAATTTCTCTATTAACAATTTGATTAGGGCATGGTGGGTTACAGAATTGACATTTCCTTTTTGGGTTTCCTCAGCACTGATGCATAGCATATTGTACAATAAATTGGGAACATTCATTGGAAGATTATGCCTTACGTAACTAAGTAACATAAAGTGATGTGCATAAAAATTAGAAAATCATCCTTCACAGGTAAAATACCTAATAATATGTGTGGCCAATTCATTATATGGCAGAGGGATAGACATTATTTTTCACCCTTGCTTGGTAATCTCTAGAGGAGGGTCACTCGATAGGGTAAACTAGGCCCTAACTGATTTGGCATCATGCACATTGGGGTAGTGCTCCCCAACCATTGGTAACCTGGTTACTTCTTCTATCTATTCTTCTATGGTAACCATTGTTAATCCCCATATAGTTGCTTTCCCTTCCTCAAATGTATTTGCAAATTCAATTGTTGCATCTTCATCAAACTCTGTTAACTTCAAGAAATATCCTAACCAACCACATGCATTAAACCTCCTTACTGCTTCAACATCTGAAAGTAAAACACCATGTACTACTGTCTTATGTCTCTGCAACTGCCCTCCCATCTGTGCTTTCCAATTTTTTTTCAATTTTTCTACTCTATTGTCGATAAATGCCTTATTCCTTCTTGAGTTTTAGACTACTCATTTTAAAACTATGAAATTTCTTTAGTATTCCTCTGTTATTCTTAACATGAACAATGATGATATGTTTTAATAGGAGAAATGATAGATCTTATTGCAGGTTGCCAGATAATTTAATTGTAGGTCACAACAAGTCTGGCAATCAGGGATAATTTGGGAATAAAGGTACGACAGTTGTGCAATATAGCAATGGGATTTTAATGAGACAAGGGCAAAGTACATATTTGAGGTGACGTTAAATATTTTAGGAGTAAATAGAAATGACATTTTAAGAATTAGTACACTTCCCTACCCCCTATGAAACATTGACAAGTGTCCTCACTCAGCATACTTGGCATGAGGTATGGAGCTAGATTAATGTTGTAATGATACATTTATTGCAGTACTAGATATAATCATCGAAATCTATGTGCTAAAAATGGAAAATTTTTGAAAAGATTATACCTGTCATTTGATTATTGCACAAGCCAAAAAAAGTGGCAAGAGTGGAATGATGGTGGTGGTGGCTTGCATCAGTATACTTGGCTCTTAGTTGAAGAAAATAAGGGGAAAATGGTGGTGGCATGGAAGGTGGGTGGGTGGAAGATAAAGAAATGAGACGAGTTGGAAAGAAAAATTTAGAAAGTGAGTGGAGAAGTGAACTTTGTGTAAACATGAAGTTTTTGTTATGGACATGCTCAAAGGAATTCTATTGAAGAGCTATAGGAAGAAGGTATGCACCCTCTACTGTAGGAAGTGTTACCTGTTGCTCGTTTGAAACTTGTTGTCAGAATTGTTGCAGGAAGTCTTCTTTTGTTTGAGGCTAGTGATACAATTTTAGCCAATGTCCATTGACTAATAGCTTGAAGTGTACTGGGTCAATTTTGGTCAACTGGATGGCTCAATTAGTGAAAACATGGTTTATTTCATATGGGCCTAGCCATCTTGTCTGAAACTTTCCTGATATTTCTTTGAATCTAGAATCATACAGTAAAGCCCAATTGCCAACTTGAAACTACTTGCTCTTAATATGTAAGTTGTGCCACTTTTTCCTTTGCTTCTGGACTATTTTGGTGTGCTCTAGGGAATATTTTCACATTTCATCCAAGGAATTGAGATGCAATAATTTCTCTTTCTGTGTTGCAGGAAGATCAATATTTAACTCCGGTGTTGTCCGCAAAGTTTTGTGTTCAAATTCAATGGGTAGCATTGCTGATTTTCCATATAATAGCTCAAATAGAGTGAACCCTGTGGTGGTTTTCTAGGTTTTTGTATATGCCCAGATGGCATTTGATAGTCTGCTGCTCCAATCTTGATAGTGCAAATGAACTATTTTTGTTAAGATGGCTTCAATTTCTTGATTTGTAACTTCGGCCTGTCCATTGGCCTGAGGATGATAGGGGCTTGAATTCTGTTGTCTGATATTATATTCCTTCATGAGATTTGTTATCATATTGGAAGTGAATTAAGCACCTTGATTAGTAACAAGTTCCCTTGGTACTCCATATCGGGTGAAAATTTCATCATACAAAAATTCTGCAACCTTATAATCTCGGGCATGCTTCATGGATTTTACTTTGACCCATTTGGTCAGGTAATCAGTGTACACCAGGATGTAATACTTCCCATTGGATGGAGGGTCTATTGGACCAATTAAGTCCATGCCCCATTTGTCAAATGGTGTTACCACCACCTGTGGATTGAGGGGAATTTCATTTAATCTTGTTGGTCGGCCCATTCTCTAACATTTATCACATTTCCCTGTGTAACTTGCTACATCTTTGTGAAGTGTAGGCTAGTAGTATCTAGTTGTTAAAATCTTCAGGGCTGTCCTTTTTTTTGTAAAGTGTCCCCCATATGGCTCATTATGGCATGCATGGATAATGTCATATGTCTCATCTTCTCTCACACATCTCCACATTACTTGGTCAGGTCCAGTGTAAAATAGTATGTTATCAATCCAAGAGAAGTGGAAGCTTTTCTCTACAAGTGGTCTCCTATCCTTATAAGAGAAATGTGTTGGAATTTTTTAGCTGCAAGGTAATTATCTATATCAGCATACCATGGATTTTGGACAGTAATATGAAATAAATTCTCATTCATAAATGCATCATCTATCAAAGTAGTATCTTCTTAAGCATGGTGGATTCTAGATAGATAATCAGTGACCACATTTGCCTTCCCAGGCTTGTCAATGATGGTAATGTCAAATTCCTGTAAAAGAAGAAGTTATCTTGCTAACCTGCCTATGATGGTAGGTTTGTTCATGAGATACTTAATTTTTGCATGGTCAGTATGAACAAAGATGGGATAACCAATTATGTAATGGCAGAATTTATTCAGAGTATAAACTCGTGCTAGTAATTCTTTCTCAGTCATTGTATATTTCAACTCTAGTTTATGGAGGCTCATACTAATGTAGTAAATTGCATTCTCTAGGTTACTAGACTTTTGTCCTAGGATAACACCTATTGCATAGTCTAAAGCATTTGTATGTATGTGAAATAGAAAAGACCAGTCAGGGCCCCTAAGTATTGGTGTAGTTGTCAAAAGTGACTTGAGCTGCAAGAAAGATTCATCACATTCCTTTGTCCAAGCAAATTTGGCCACTTTGGTAAGAAAAGTATACAGAGGACTAGCTATTTGACTAAAATTTTGGATAAACCTCCTATAGTAGCCAACATGTCCTAGGAAAGATCTAACATCCTTTTGCTTTGTAGGGATAGGTAGTGTGAGAATTACCTCTATTTTCACAAGGTCTACCTGGATTCTAGCTTCAAAGATAAAATGTCCTAGCACTATGCCTTCCTGCATCATCATAAATCATTTCTCACTGTTGAGAGATAGGTTGTGTTCTTGACATCTAATTAGTACTTTTTCCAA
Organism: Thuja plicata; assembly: GCA_018584345.1. Classification (NCBI taxonomy): domain Eukaryota; kingdom Viridiplantae; phylum Streptophyta; class Pinopsida; order Cupressales; family Cupressaceae; genus Thuja; species Thuja plicata. Next base: position 1,755,660 of record MU224257.1, on the reverse strand, counting down.
GTTCTTCAGGGCTTCCTCAAAGGTGACACCAAATGTAGTGAAGTTGTCCATGTATATTTCCATACAATCATGTGATATGTTAGAAAAAATACTGATTACAACTCTCTTGAAAGTAGTTGGTGCATTTCATAAGACAAATGGTAATAATGAATAAGAATATGTGCCCTAGGGGCAAGTGAATGTGGTCTTCTTCTAATATTCTAGAGAAATGTTGATCTGATTGTAACCGTTGTATCCATCCAAAAAGGAGAAGTACTTCTTACCTACCAAAGTGTCTAGGACTTGATCAATAAATGGTAAAGGAAAATGATCCTTCTTTGTGGCATTATTCAATTCCCTGTAATCCACACATATTCACCATTTTCCTCCCTTCTTAGGTACAATGACCAAAGGTGATACCCACTTGCTATCAAAGATTGGATAGATGAAACTAGCATCTAGCAACTTTTGCAATTCAGTTTTGACTATTTCTCACAAGGCCGGGTTTATCCTTCTTTGAGGTTGATGGAGTGGTAGGCTTCCATCATTGATGGAGATCCTATGGGTGCAGATTTTAGGGTTTAGACCTAGCATATCTATGTAATCCCAAGAAAGGCTTTCTCATGCTTATGCAGGAGTTTGGTTAACAATGCCAATTATGGTGGTGGCAACTTATTATTTACCTGGAGATTGTAACCAAGGCAAAGTTCCATAGTCGTTGTTAGCTCTACCATTCACACTTCAGGTATTGGGCTTGTAGCTACTTCACATGGTAGCAATTGACTAATTATCTTAGGGTTTGTTGGAAAGACACGGTCCTCATAGGTAGATAGCTGTAAAATAGAAATTTTAGAAACATCCTTTGCTACTACACACTCATTGGTAAGAATACTATGTATTACATCATCTTCCTCTTAAATTTTTAGAAAATATTGTTTGTGCAACATCATGAGCTGGGAAATAGTGTTGAGCTCTTCTTCCTCATCCCCTAAATATGGCCAAATAGGATCTCCCAAGTCTAGCTAGGGTTGGGCATGAGGATACAGTGCTAGCTTCTTTATCGCTTGACCATTTGAAATCGTCATGCTTCCTAATCTGCAACTAATTTTTGCATCAGTGGTGGCTAAATAGGGTCTCCCTAGGATGAATGGATAGCCAACAAAATTTACTTTAGGTGATAAGATGAGAAAATTAGAAGGGTATTCCCATGAATCAAAGGTGACTATTATATCCTCTATAAGACAATTTGTAGTGATAGTTGAACTATCAGAAAGTTGTAACACTGTTGGAGTTGTTCTTGAGCCCTCTATACTTAGTCTATGCATTGTATCTTTGGTCATTAAATTGATGGTTTCTCTCAAATTCACTAAAGCATTTTTCACAGTGTCCATTAATTATCAAATCAACTACTAGGATTCTAGGGTCTGAATACTTGGGTATAACAACCTTTTCCAACATGATATCCACAATTTCTCCTATAACATGAACTGTTTGAGGGTCCTTCTTCCTTCCAGGATTTTTAAGGCATGCTTCCTTAATAGCTTTTTCATACATAGGAACATCTTTGATAGCTTGGAATAGAGGGATTTGGATGTGCATATTTTTCAGCTGGTCAAGAATATCAAATGACATTTCTTCTCAGGAAATAGGTTTTTCTATAGTGAGCCTATGTGGAAAAGGAGGATCAACTAAGGTTTTAACATTAGTTTTGTTGGATTTATGAGTTGATTGGGTGGTATTTTGCAGTGTAGCTTCTAGAAGTGGTGATGATGTTGCAGGAGTGTCTGCAACTTCTGTGATAATAGGGTGTTCAAGTGCAAGTAGAGTGGTATCGGACCTCAAATGGATATCAGATATATCTAGTGCATAGGCAGGGTACTATTGAGTATCAGTGGTGTACATTGGTTGTTGTTGTTGCTTGCTATTGGGATTAGGCTATGGCTGAGCAGGTAATTGGGTTGGCTTTGGATTAGGACTAGTGGTTGTAGGAGGTGGAATTATTGCAGGAAGAGGCACTGGAGGTGGTAACTATGGAAAAACAATATTTTGGTTAGGCCACTATGGAGGCCCCCTCCATTGGTTATTTTGCTGCAAATTTCCTTGTGGTGGTTTTCATTGATTCTAAGGTTGAGGCCACTAGATATTCTGCTAGTTAGGCCACTGGTTATTTTTCTGGTTAGGCCACTAGTTATTTTTTTGGTTAGGCCACTGGTTATTTTTCTAGTTAGGCAACTAGTTATTTTGCTAGTTAGGCCACTGATTATTCTAGGAAGGTTGAGAGTACTGAGAAGGATTCTGATAGCTTTGGTTTTTCCATTGAGTATTGTAAGGATTTGAAAATTGTAATGGGTCCTGAGGCATACCTTATCTTGAAGCCCATGGTCAATTTTGAGCAACGAAGAACACTTTCTCATCGTCTCCTTCTATCTTCATGTACTTAGTAGGAAAATGTTGATTCTCCAGGTTTGCCACCAGCTTGCATCCACAGTCTTTCTTTTGTTTATGGAAATGAGGATAGTACTTACCTAACTATGATTCAACATCTGCATGCTTCTTCTTGGTATTCATGGTGTTGAGATGTGTAGCAAGATCATTAATGATGTCTTTCTTGAAATCCACAAGCAATTTAGATATCTCTAGCTTGGAAATGCCTGAGCTGATCCCTTTAGTGATTGTGGACCAATATCCTCTGCATTTCTTCATAGTTGATCTGGAATAATTGAGACATATTTTCTTGAGGTCATCCCAAGAATATTGGGATATGTCCCCACTGTCCATGAGGTCAAGTGCTTCTAGAAAGTTATTATTTACGCGTCTTAAGAAGACTAGTTTTTGTGAATCCTCCGCCAGCACATGTTGGGGATTCTTCTGCATTATGTACAAAAAATGTGAAACATAATCCTCCAATGTTCCATCCTCCTTTTGTGACATTCAAAAAATTTCATCTCCCCTTGGGTCACTCCCCTTGCAATACTCTTTGTTTTTCTATAGAAATAGAGTCTGCATTTCATCCCAGGTGCCTACTGCATTAGCTCCTAAGCCCATGAACCATCGTAAGGCTGACTCTTTCAGTGTTGCTAGAAAAAGTTTGAGTTTATGGGCATCAAATTTATAGTCAAAGTTATGACAGAGGATGTTGAACTCGAACAAAAATGTGTAAGGATCTTTGGTTATCAGGCCATAAAACTTTGGAAGTGCAGAAGTGGGTATATTTTTTAGATTAGCATTGTTTATAAGGCTTGAAGGAGGAAACATGAAAGTAGGTTGTGCCATTATTGGAGGTATTGGGAAATAGATTTGTTGCTGGAAAGGGATATTAGCTACAAGATTGTTAACAATAGGTGCATTTAGGTCAGAATTATCGAGAAAGCTGGCCAAAATTTCAGCAAAAGGCCGAAGACCACTTATATCAAAAGGCTCTTCTCCAGAGGAAGATGCTACAGGAAATTTGGGATTTGCATCAACAAAAGGTAACTCAATTCTTCAAATTCTTCATTCAAATTCGTAGACTCTCCTAGAAAAAATCTATCATATTCATCTCTTCTTCTTCCTCTTCGATGCATGTAAATGAATTATTCACACTTGTGAAGCAAATTTAGGACTGCAAACCACTATCTTAAAAGCTAGCTACAAATGGAAAAGATGACTCAGAAAGTTTCTCAACTTGACACCATCCCCAATAATGATGCCAAAAATGAACCGCCTCACAATAGGTACTTAGTAATCATTCCCAAAGCCTCTCTTAGGAATATTTTATTCAATCTAAGGATTACTTCTCCGACCATGAAGTGCATCTAGTTTTTCAACCCAAGGACGTATACTTGAAATGGTACGGCACAGTATGTGCACTAAGTCCCTTAAAGAGTCATTCTACCTATGTTGCAGGAAGGTAAAATGCATGAAATAAATCTACACTAGCACTACAGGAAAGTAAACACACTTTCTCCTTACTGAAATGAATGCTGGAAATTTTTAACTCTACTTAAGCCTATTCTTTCAACCTAGAGCATTCACTATAACTATCCTTGCAGGTGCTGCAGGAACATTCACAAAGTACAATGTTGTAGGAAGAAACTGTAATCTTCTATCTAAAATGTTGGGAATGCTGAAAGTAAATCTACTCTACTATATTCTAATCCACCTTCCAAGTGGGCCCCCTTGGTCGGCTTCTGCTAATATACTAACACAGAAGGTAAACCGAAAGTCACTTCATTATATTTCAAGAACTGATTACATAAGAATGATAAATAAAACTGGAAATGAACTTGTTGTGCAAGATACAAAAATGTATTCCAAAAACTTCTAAACTTACAAACTAATAGTCAAATCCCTATAAATAGAGGATCGACACTTTATTCCAAAATAGAAAAGAAAAGATCTAACTGAAATCATGCCAGAGAAGAAAATGGAAACGTAACAACCCACAACATGTGCAATGAATTATGGGTGACCAATTCAACACAATGATGAGTGTAGAGGGAATATAGCAGTGCTACATTCCTTCATTTCTAGAATAGTGGCTCCTCTTTTGTAGTATTCATGTCTTCTGGTGCCATGATGGTTACACGTCATAGTTGCACCTCAACGTCCACTTTTAAATGTTGTCGACCACTCTCAAGATATTCCTACTTCCTGACAGATTAGTTATCATGTAGAAACATTCATACAAGTAAACTTAATCAAATTGATCCAAATATTAGAACACACATTCTGATTACTATATGAAATACTGTAATATATATATATATAGGCAAAACATGACAACTATCTACCCATGGGTTTGATGGTTATAACTATACTTTAACACAATTTCAACTGATTATAAGCCCACAAATGTTTTGGTAATACTTGAAACAAAGTATTAAGATCAATATAATAGAGAGATAAAATGGTCTCATCACTTGACACAATATTTGGTTACCCATAAACCTTCCAAATAGATAGTAAAAATCTTGTGGGGATGGTACCCACAAGATTTAGTACTACAGTATAAATTTAGCCTGTTAAAGCTTACAATTGACCACTTCTGATGGCCTTCCCTGTTAGGAGCAATAAGGAATATTTGGTCCACCTTGTGAAAGTATTTTTACAATACAATAAAGTATGCAACTCTATTAGGAGATTTGATAAGAACTGTTAAGTCCACCCGATTAATGGATTTTGCTGATGCACCTGTTAGGATGAACCAATGGATGATCTGTTATACGAATCTGATTTGCTGAATGAGATCCAAAGATATAATACTGATCACCTGAATGTGATAGATGAGTCTCTATTGTTCCTTTACACTGATGTAGCCTTCTAATCAATCTGCCATTTCATATTCGCATATCCATACTCTGCTATTTCTACTTCACTTACATGCATTTGGATAAATAAAGTATCTTACCAATATATATTATCCAAACAAATACCTTCATAAGTTGGCTTCCATAATATAAATTAATATCCAATAATAAAAAATAAGTCAGCCCAATACTAATACTTGAGTCCAGTAATCAACTCGGGTGATATATTGACACTTGGGCAATATGATGACAGTTATGCGACATAGTAAACTGCCAATCTCTAGCACTCCAGCTACATTGGGTACTTGGGTCACATTGATCACTCAGGTAATACTGGTGACTTGGGTGATATTGATTGCCACTGTCTGCTCGGTTGACACTATAACTACTCAGGTTACACTACAACTTCTTAGGTTGCACTTCACGCTGCTACCTCGGTCAACACTATAATGACTAAATGTTTTAGCACTAATTGACAACAAGTCTTTCCATAAGGTCTATTGGTAATATTTCATTTTTTGAGTCCTTACCCTAAAATGTTTCTTCCCATGTGGTATTTTTTTCCTAACTATCAAATTTTATTCAGAAAGGTGCTAATTTCCCTTGTAAAATGTCATACCTTGGTCCTAAAGTGATGAAAACCATAAGTCTAGGGTGGTGTTTAGTTTGAATTTGAAAAGTATCCTAAATGTTCTTGGCAGGTTCTATTTTTGCATTACTTTATTCAATCACTTAAGTGATTGGATTAACCATGTGTCTAATTTGAATGGGGTCACTTTTATTATTTCCTTAGTCTTAGGCGTTAATTTTTCATAACATTTGAAAACCTACCAGCCTTTTATTTCCTTTTGGTTGTGTAGTGCAAGTCCTGCTTAATCTAATGGTTCTCACTTTCCCTCATAATGAAGTTGATTGATCTTTACCCATCAAGGGAACACACCGTGCAGCCACATGTATCTGGCTGATTCAGTCTCAAATCAAAAAGAAAATTGTGAGATCACCGTAGATCAAATTCGATCTGAGGGCCTGTGCTTTCCCTGTTAACAAAAAATGAATGAGGATTAACATAGAGGGAAAGTGCCATAGCAACGCATGTCCTCGGTGGGCCAGAGTGTTGTCATAAAGGTAAAGCTAAATAGAGGACAGGTTAGATTTAATCTAATAGCTGGCACAAAGCCTCACAATAAAGATGCTATTGAATTACTCATCAAGGGAAAGCATCATGTTGACACCTGGCATATTAGTGGGCCCATCGATTCAATAAAGGTTTTGATAAATCAGCGTTATCTTCATTAATATCTTATGGTTGGTGTTAACCCTCAATCACAAGATGAAAGGTTTTTATCCATCAAGGGAATGCGCCATGATGACATGTGTCCCGCTATGTACTTTGAAAGCTGTAGATGATAAATAACTGGATGATTAAAGATTGGTTAAGTTAGATCTAATCTAACGGTCGATGTAAAGACTTGAACAAAAGATGATGTTGTTTTAACTATAAAGGGAAAGGGCCATTGGGATGTGTGTCCATGTTGGTGGGACCCCATAGCAACATAATTCCAAATAAAGATCATTTAAGTTGATGAAAATCTAACCGTTGGTGCTAAGCCTGAGATCAAAGGTGATGTTGTTTTAACCATTGAGGTATTGTGCCATGCTACCACGTGTCTCTGCAAGATTGAGGCCACAAATTATAAAGGAAAATAAAGATCACTAAAGTTTGAGAGGATCCAATGGTCGGTGCTAAGACTTAAGTATAAAGTGTCTGATATTTACTCATTGAGGGAAAGCGCCATTGTGATGTGTGTCTAAGTTGATGGAGCCCTCATAGTAATGCAGAGTTAAGTAAAGATTAGATGGGTTAAGAAGGATCGAACGAATAGCGCAAAGCCTTAGATCAAAAGTGACAAAAATTTAACTATCAAGGGAAAGTGATATGATTCCACATGTTCTAGAAGATGAAGATTGTGGAATGTATGTTGTGGACTATCTGATACAAGGAAGAGTTAGTAAAATCGACAGTTCTATTTTAAAATACAAAAGTGGCAAGTTTCAACAGTTGGATGCCAAGAATTAAACTTGGAGAAGTAATGGAGAATGTGTGCCTTCTTCCTAGTTAAAATTTAATGTTTTAAGTGATGGGATTTCCATCTTATCGATCACTCAAGTCATTTTGCATAATCGACAACTGTTGCGGAGCGGAATAAAGTTGCAGTGATCGCATTTAGATTTTCAAGCTTCTTGTGGAACGGATAATTTTTCTAGAACTGATATTGCTGGGTCATAAGAAATTCAAAGGGGTTAGTAGGAAGTATAGTAAGAGAAAATATTTATCATTGAAATTATCCATTTTTAGACTATGAAACCCTAAATTCATAATGTCTCCCAAAAGAGAATTCCAAAGGTCATTTATAAGGATAGAAATGTTTGTGATGACTTGTTGCAACAATTGACCATGTCAACTAATGATATCTCTAAGACAAAAGATTTAGTCCCCAAGGATCCACGCTTTAAGATAACTGAAGGGTTATATGATTTGGGTCAGTCTGTTAGGGATGCAAAAATAGGTATGACTAGCCTAGCTTTGTTTAAGGTGCTCTTTGGTCAAAGGAATGCTAATCCCCCAAATAATAATGTATGGCAATTCGACGTAGGAAATTTGGTAGTTCCTGGAATATAAATATGGATATGGACATGCTTACCTGTATAGCTAGGAATTATGATAGCATATCCATAGTGGTCAGGGACAAAAATGGGCAAGTCCTGATAAAAGTGACTGCACAAGAAATTAGGGAGGTTTTCAATTTGAATGATCCAAATACTTTTATGGATAAGATTAATTTTAATCAATTAAATGAAGTTTACCAAGCCCAAAGGAAATACTTTAGAGAAGGGCCCCTCAAACAATATTTTGGCATAGTTGGGGATTTGGTTCTGGTAGGGCCTAATACTAGAGAACCATTCAAAATTGATTATTTAACATTGAAGGACAAATTAGTTTATAGGGCTCTCTACCAAGGTTGTGGAGATGATGAGCTAGTTGAAATGCCTATCCACTACATGCTTATGATGGTTGAGATCTTGCATCCCCATCTAGCAATAATATTTGATTTTTCTCCCTACATTGCAGACCTAATTCATGAAGGGTTGATAGGTGTTCAGAACACAAAGGTGACCAGACCTTTTGCATGGTATTCCTTGCTAATGCATGTATTTTTATATAAATGAGCTGATTATTTTGAGAAAGAGATGGAGCTAACAAGATTAAAGGATGATTAAATCATGTCTGTACAGTTGTGCAATGCAGATATGACTTGGGAAAATAAAGAGGCAAGCTAAATCAATTTTGACAGGTATTTTGTTGCCAGACTCAAGGCATTGTTGTTAAAAGATGATCCTAGGATTCCTGTAGCACTGTTGAAATTCTTGAGGCCAAAAGACTATGACCAAGAGCTCAATATGGTACATAATTGGGGTGATGTTATCCCTTATCCAGTGTCAACTGTATTCAGGGTCTATGGCTTCAGGGGAGTTCCAAACATATTTCCCTATAGAGTGCCCCTTAAGCTAGGGTTGGTAGAGGTTCTAAGACAGATTGGGGCTTGAAGGAAGATACCTTAATAGGAAGAGGAAAAGGAACCATTTTTCCTGTGATAACTATTTCTCATCAATTCATCATCACCAAACGAGGATGGAAGCACTTGCAGGATTTTTTTAAACCCTATAATTTGACTACAACAGTATCCAGGTGTGCCAACCTAGAGGCATTTATTACGGACATGTTCAGGGAAAAGACAAAGTGTGGTGTTGAATCATTAATTCAGCTTTAGAGAAGATATAGTTAGAAATGAATTTGATTTAATCAACCAGGAGATAAGGAAAGAAAAATGGTTGGCATACAAGAAAATCCTTGACTTTATTCACCATTTTGAAAAATCATATGATCCTTTAAAGGAATTCTAGCCTTGGGCCAAGAAGATTGATTCCCTAATGGATATGTTTGATGAAATTATGTAGGCTTTGAACTAGAAAAGAGATAAAATATTGCAAACAAAGCCAGAGAAGGCCAAAGAAATTTTGGGTAGGGCATTCCCTTTTAGAAATATCCCACAAGGAAAGTATGTAGTATACAAATGGAGGGGTTATAGCACAATTTTTCCAACAAGTGGATAGACCAGTGACCCTAAAGGGAAGAGACCACTAGATCCTAGTGCTCAAATATTTCCATCCCCCAAGATGAAAAAGGTAGATGAGGTAAAGTAACAACAACATCAACCAATCTATTCTCCCTCCCAATCCCCAATGCACATAGATGAAGAGGTTGTAGCTCAGCAACTAGCGCAAATGGGAAACACCAGACAAATTTATGTCATAGCTGAGGAATTATAGGAAGGGGTGCATGAAGAGACAAGACATGCTCAATTGGACTTGACAGTGGCTAAATTTTCTGGCAAAGAGCTAGATCCGTTGACACAGTAGGAAAGTGAAAAATTTCTTTCTAATGATAACTTTGTTAAAGAAAGAGAATTCTTACAATTCTTGTGGAGAATTCATATTGATGAATTCAAGAGTAAATTCCAAAAAAAGCCAAGAAGAACAACTTGCTAGAGGCAAAGAGGAAATTGAAAATGAAACAAAACAAGAGATGTTATCTAGGTTTGAAAAGATAACTCCTAAAGAAGGCAGAGAGCTAGTCAAGAGGGAAGGAGTATTGATACTCCCTGAATGGGACATAATTGATGCTATTGTCTTTGATGTCATCAGGAAAGAAACAAAAATTGTTCATGTCACTGAAACAGAGGTGCAGCAAGCTTCAAAGGGTGTAAAGTTCAGTGAGGATCATGCAACCCTGGTTATGTGGAAATTGAGGAAAAGAAACCCAAAGATAACAGGTGAAGACACTCAGGCTAAACATTCAGGTAGCCTTTTTGTAAGGAGAGTTTCAGAGATAGGGGTTGTTGAAGCAGCAGTATAACTTTGGAATCTGCTAAATTTAGTTTAAGTGTATCCAAGAGATTGGAAAATGCACTCAAAAGCTTGAGTGAAAAATTTGAGAGAGTTTTGGGTGCCTATAATGAGGAGAAGATGAAGTCTATTGAACAAGCCAAAAAGATTGTTGAATTGGAAGGTAAGAAATTAGAAACTTCTATCTCCCAAATGATGATTGGTCAAGATTCCTACCAACCTCCATCATCCAACCCATTTATCACCTATCCTCCTTCTCATATGCCATCAAGCCCTGTTACTCTAGTTGATGTGGAGATGGAAAGAGATAGGTTAATTGTTGAAAGGAAAATATTAGAATAAAGTAATAAGAAAGATCTTGAAGAATCCTCAGCATACAAAGAAGCAGAAGAATGGGTTAAACAGAATCACTCTGACAAAATATACTCTAGCCTCTTAAGGTGTGCTAAGGAGGTGAATCTTGTTGATATTTATTTGTTGGGAAACAATATTATTAATATAATAAGTGAATATGATGCAAACAAGGATCCATGGGGCCTGATCATGGACAGATGGAAAGGAAAAGGGGCCGAAGTGAAATCATTTATTCCATATCCAAAAAGGAGAATAATATTGATATTGTTTTTACTTGTAATCACAAATGCCTAAAGTTGATGATAGACATGGATATCAAAAGAAATATCCTCATCAAAAAGGTAGAAACCTTGAGGAGATATTTTCAAAGGATAAGTATGAAATGTATTCTAACATGTTCAAAAATGATGGTGATATAAATAATGAGGCATTATGGCTAAGGCAGGTAAAAGAAACCTTAAATTCCTAGACACAACATCATTACCTTGGAAGGCACAGTTTTGTTTGTTCAAACTATAAACATTATTAACAAAACCAAAGAATTTTTTGAGTTTTGGAAAGGAGAGGTTGAGAAAGGAAGTGCCAGCTAGGGTGAGATCAATAGCAAGAAATATGAAGTCCTTGATTTTGATTGGCCAAGTGATGAAGTGTACACATCTTGGAAGGACATGTATCAATCAGTTAGTCAGGAAGAAGAGCCTAATATGTGAAAGGCTACCAATGACAGTATGTTCCAACTATTTGAATAAGACATGGAAGATAAAAGATCCTACATCAGCATGATCAAGATAACAAATTCCAGATTGTGGTCTCCAAGAAAATATAAAGCAAATGCAATCACCATGCGGTCATAGGACAAAATTATTCAAAATATCTTGTAACAAAAGTGGTTTTTCTGTCCACATGTTATTTTGTCTTATTTAGCCCCTGAGTTATGTCCTTTAGCTTAGTCATCTGAAGCTTTTTGCATCCTTGATCTTTAAGTATTCCAAGATAAATAATGCTCACTATAAATACAAATTTGTAAGATATTGTACAGGATGGTAAAATTAAAATTGCAAGGCAAGTTTTTGAATGGTTTCTTAGTTTAAGTTTTGAGTCAATTTGAATGTATTGAAATCAAGATACTATTAATAAAATACAATGGAATTTCCAGTTTCATATCATTGATGTCTTTTTTCATTTACATTCATCTCTTGTATGTTTAATTTGTAAGGCATTTTAAATATACCAATTCTAAGGTAACTGTGTTGTTATTTGTGAGTTGCTTTCAAGGAGGGTTTAAATATTGCAAATAGTTGAAGAGGGTTAGGGTTTTATGCAAAAATTTGATACAAGGGTGTGAGAGTGAAAGGATAATTTTTAAGGCATTCTATCTAAGATTTTGATTGTGTTTTAATTAATTATCTCTAGTGGATGTATGTTTTATTGTGAATCTATGGCCCAAGATTAGGCAATGGTCAAGTTATGATAAGTAGTTCTTATCATCAAATCAATCAAATATTGAATAATCTTTTACTTTATGTTATCTAAGAACATACATGTTTAGCTAATTGTATTGAGAAATATAGTTCATCATAGTGATTCCTTGAAGAGAGAATCAATAGGTTATCCTTCCTAAGTCTAGTACTGTAAAAAGAAGAAGGATGAATGTCCTTATTTCACTGATAATATCTCTTACTTAAGCTTATGATCTGGTATGTTAAGTTTTGCTCTTAGTTAATAATGTTTATCAGCATGATGTGTTGTTAACGGTTGCATTTCAATACAAGAGTGAATCAGTCTTTCCACTATTAGATTTGCTAAAAGTCAGTAGTTTGTTGAAGGTGCACTCACCTGGGTTTGTGGAGCCCAAAGTGTAGAAGGATTATATCCTTGTTAATTAGCCTTTTCCCTATATGAATCTGAATTGGGAATCAAAGATTCAAGTATTTACTATTATATATTGATTCTACAAGAAAAAGTGCTAAAATTTGGTGACTCTACTAGGGAAAGCTAATTTAATGTTCTAAGAGGCATGTTCATGAGAGAATTAGTCCTCATGATATTAATAATAAGTCTATTTTTCCTCATAATCATGAAAGAAATTTTATTTTACCTATCTGTCATTGCACATTATTTGAAGTTTTTGGTCCTGAAGATGATACTGATCTTGTCTCAAATAGAGTGACTGGTGACTATAAAATCTCAGATTTAATCTAGTGTGTGTTTTCAAAGAAAATTTACAGAGTTGAGAAGATTTGCAGTGATACAGACTAAAGAATCATTTTCTTGAGATTACCAGGTGAGGAATTATCAAGAAACTTTGCTTTTAAGTTTAATTCAGACTTATTGTTGTAAAAGAAAATCTAAGTCAAGACAAGCTGCTCAATATTTTTATATATTTGTCCTCTGAAAGGAGGTGGTGACTCTAACCTCTATGTACTCCATTATTCCACATTAAACATATTGAATATACTTGTCTATTTTGAAAGAAGAGTCAAAAAAGGAATACTAGGTCCTATTTTAAAGAAAGTCTTGAGAAAGATGTTGGGGAAGAGCTCCATACACCTGGAAGGAAACAATGGTCCAAAAGAGGTATATCTAAACATGACTCCCCAAATACCTCTAAGGGAAGGATGGAGACCCCTTCTCTAGAAATAAATTATTCTTTATCTTAATATTCAGGACCCATAGGACCAATTGACACTTATAGAGATGATGCTAACTTTGATCCTTTTGGAGATGGAGAAAATACTGATATAGGTTTCTTCTGTGCAGAAGAAAATCTAGCTCCACTAGAAGAAACTTCTGCTACTAAGACAACCTCCTATGATTCTGATAAGTTGCAAGATGAGGTTCTGGCTTTAAGAAAAAGAAAAAAGGAACAAGAAAAGGAAATAGAAGATGCAGAGAAGAAACGTGGGCAAAAGCTATATGATTTATTGGTGGAAAGAGAAGAACTCTTGGTTGAAACTAGAAGAAATGACATCAAGGCTAAAAGCCTAAGTCAAAAGGTTAAAAGTTTGAATCCAGAATTGTTTGGCGTTCTTGATGATTTGAGAAAGAAAGCCCCAAACAAAATGACAAATCCTAGCAAGGATGAATTTGAGAAAGAAGGGCCTATCATCAGACAATTATACCCATATGAGATTGAACAAAATGAAAACTTAAGAAAAGTACTAAGGATGTTACAAACAAAGGTAAGAAAAAGGTTGTTGGTGTGACTATAGAGGAACCTAAACAAAACTTGACCACTCCTATGGGAATGTCTCAAGTTGATCTTGAGTTGGAGCAAGCTAGAAAAGATAAAGAGGACTTGGCCAAACAATTGGAGAAGTTAGAATTAGAGGTTGTTGCAACTGATATGAGAATGATAATAGCTTTCCTACATGCCACTACTAACACTTCTACAAGTATCTCTATGCTAGTTAACCATGGGACACAACAACAAAATCAATTTGATGGCCCAATCCCAAATAGTCAAAAGGTTGATCCTAAAGTGTAATCTTCTGGTTTGAATTTGAATGTTAAAACTTCTAGCCCAAATGCAAGTTCTTAGCCTGTTGGTCCTAGCCCAAGCATTCAAGCCTCTTACCCAAAAAAAAATGTTCCCCCACCCATTCAAAATCAAGGAGGAGCTATTGGATCAAATGGTGACAATGTGCTTGGAAACTCTCAGAGGAGACCTATCCATATGAATAGATATAGAGCCCTTTTCTTTGAAGGAATTCTTGGTCACCCTAATGTGATCCCCAATGAGGTAAGAGGCAAAATCCCCAAGTTCACAAGAAATAATGTTGTAACTTGTGACAAGAATTTGAAAGCTTTTAGTGATAAGATAACTGACTTTGAAATTGAAAATGAGGGTGTTATTATGAAGATTTTTGTTCAGTCATCAACAGAAGATGCTAGAGATTGGTTTAGGAATTTACCAAATGATAGCATTGCATCTTGGGATGAGTTTGTAAAGTATTTTAGGGAGCAATACAGAGAACATGTCAACTCTGGATACATTTTGAATGAATTCAATAACATTAAAATGTTCCCTAATGAAAGTATGGCTGATTTTATCAGAAGATTTCAAAAGGCCATCAATAAACTATTCCAAGTCTTGAGGTTAGATGAGGAAGTATGTCTTACAACTTATATCAATGTTGCTGATGGTTAAATGCCTTACTTACTCAAAGACAAAAACCCAACAACCTTAGGGAATGCATACAAATTAGCTATTGATATTGAAAGAAATAGGAGAGCATCAAGAAAATTGGGGAAGAGGAAAGACAATAAACTCTGGAAAGAAAAGGGATCAACCAACAAAACTATCAAGGAAGATGACATAGTAGATAAACTAGTGAGTGTAGTAAAAGATCTTGCTACCAAAATAAATAAAAATGATAGGGGAGGGTACCGTGACAATAAATACACTAACCAAAGGTTTGATAAATAGCCTAACCTGAGAGACTATCTATATAAAACAAACTGGAACAATGGTAAGCCAGTCCCTGATGGACAAGATAACCTAAAATCCAAAGAAACCCCAGATCCCTTGAAAAAGAATAGTGCCAAAAATGTTGAGAACACTCCTTGGTGTCATGCTTGCAATATGCCACATTCTTCCTATAAGTGTGTAATAGCCCAGGCTTTGTTTGATCAAACAAAAGAAAGGGAACAAGAAGGCCCTACCATTAATATGTTCACAGTATAGAAACCATACCCATGGTTCTCTGAAAATGGTTCATCTTCTGATAACTTGTGTATAGAAGACAATTCCTGTTTAGAATAAAAATCACAGATTCCACCCTACCAAAGTGATCAAGTTGATAGTGTTTCACAACTATAAATACAATCGGAAGTGACAAATCACATTCTCATTTTAAAACTCCTACTAATGAGGAAAAGAGATCTTTGATCGTTGTAGAAATTAATCAAGCCAGAAATGCATATAATTTGAGAAATAGAATAGTACAACCAGCTCAAGGTAAACCTGCTATTGCCTATCTCAGAAAGGATTCACCTCAAGTTACTGTGGATTCTCATGTTAGGGAAAATAAAGATGAAAAGTATGAAAGACAAGCAAGAACCTCTTCTGATTATGTTGAAAAGGAAGAAGCCAAGGAGGAACAGATAGCCAATGATAAATCTAAGAAATGTAAAAAGATGAGTGATGTTCCCTTTGAATTACCCCTGTTGACATGAGACATGATCTGACTTAAATGAAAGTTTCAGTCCCACTCATGGAGATGTTGAAAATAAAAGAACATAAAGAATCTACTTTAGCACTTCTAAAAGGGATAGATGATGTGTCTATGCCAAACCAAGATAAAATACCCTTGACATCAAATGATAGTAGAAGGGATAGTCCACATGTTAAGGAAAAAGAAGGGAAAGTAAAAGGAAAAGAAAAAAGAAAGGAATATTCCAATATCTGCATTGGAAACATAATTACCCAAGAACCATTATCTGTTGACCCATTTTATGTCACCTTAATGGTTAATAATTTCTTAGTAAAAAATTGCATGATTGATTCTAGAGCTGCGGCAAATGTAATGTCTTATCATGTCGTGAAGGAATTGGGCCTTCAGGTCACTACACCTACTGGAAGTTGTTATGCTATGGACAACAGGGAAGTTCTTGTGATAGGAACACTGAAAGACATTGAAGTGAAAAAATTTTCTTTCCCTGAAGCAACTTACAAAATGGATATAGTAGTTGTTGATACTAAGTCATATTATGGTATGCTTCTCTCAAGACAATGGGAAGCAATAGTGGATGGAAAGATGAAATTAGATTTGTCCTATGAAACTATCCCTATAAATGGAAATGAAGTCAAGTTGTACAGAGAACCCCGGTCACTTGTCATAGTGGAGGTGGTTCTACTTGACCAATTGAATTGTTGTGTAGATGTTGATATGGAAAACTTTACTATGGAAGAGATCAAGCCATAATTAAAGAATACTGACCCAATTGTGGATGAATTTTTGTTGCAACAAGATGGACTATGGAAAATGTACTTTGATGGAGGATGCTCCAAAGAAGGATCAGGAGCAGGATTTTTGTTTATTTCCCCATCAGGTATCACTTTCAAGTATTCTTTCCTCCTAACTTTTCACTATACAAATAATCTTGCTGAATATGAAGCTTTAATCTTGGGAATGGATATTGCTATTAAGATTGGTATTAAATGTTTGAAAGTTCATGGGGATTCTCAGTTATTCATATCTCAGATAAGGGAACATTATGTTACCAATGATGATAGACTAAAATTGTACAAGTATGTAGTCTGGGATAGGATAGAATTTTTGGATGCCTTCAATATCCTATGGATAGAGAGATCAAATAACATAATGACAGATTCCCTTGCCAATGTTTCCCTAAAAATTATGATGTCACCCTTATTAGCATGTCTGTGGTAAAAATAAAAAGTAGACCTATAGTCCCTGACAATATTCATAATTGGTAAGTATTTGAGGATGATGATGATATCCTTAGGTTTATTTAGTGTGTAGATCAATATGATGGTCAGAAGACTGACTGTGAATCTCTAGTAGCAGTTGTGGATGGTAAGGAATATATCTTTGACCAAGAAGTTATCCAACTGGCTACTAATCACATTCCCAAAGGGTTGGTTGAGTTGGAAGGCATGTTCAGTATAAATGAAAATTATATGACCTAGAAATCCAATGCAAAGGTAGGAGATTTAGAAGAAGTTAACCTGGGATCTGAAACATCTCCCTAATTAGTCTATATTGGTAAAAGGTTGGATAGCAATGTGACACTGAATCTGATAAAATTTGTAAAAAAGTATAAACATGTATTTGCCTGGTCTTATGAGGATTTGAAAGCTTATAGAAAATACTTATTCCAGCATGACATCCCTCTGAATGAGGGTGTGAAACCATTTAGCCGGAAACAAAGGCCCATTAATCCACTGCTGGCTACCAAAATGCAAACAAAATTGATTAAGTTAAGAGATGCAGGCATAATTCAGCCTATCAAACATTCATCATGGGTTTCTAATCTAGTCCCTGTGAGAAAGAAGAATGGGGATATAAGACTATGTGTTGATTTTAGAAACCTAAATGTAGCCTCATTAACAGATAATTATAGATTGCCAAATATGGATGGGTTCTCAAGATACAACCAAGTGCTGGTCAAAGATTTATTGTCTATGATGGATGTGATTTATTGTCTATGATGGATGGATTCTCAAGATACAACCAAGTGCTGGTCAAAGATTTTGAACAATTCAAGACAACATTTATGTTGGAAATAAAATAATGGGAAAGGAAGATACTGAGAGGGGGGGTGAATCAGATCTTCAAATATAAACACTTAAAACAAATTGATTCACATTCATACATAAATGAATCTAATGTAATCTCAGATAGCATCCACACCATGAAATAAATAACACATTACACAATAATTTGGTGACCCAGAAACCCAAATAGGTAAAACTGGGGTGGGAATGACACCCACAAAAGTCTCCACTACTACAGTAATAAAGTGTACCTTTTAAGGTTACAATGTTTGATTACAAAATGTAATATACCATGTGAAAGGTCTGCTCTGTTAAAAGCTTCAAATCATTACAATCTACCTTGTTAAAGGATTTAAACTTACAATGAAGTAAGCACTCTGTTAAGAGATAAATAAAGGCTTGCTAAAACCACTCTATTAAGAGATTTTTACCTGATACAATGATTAGAAAGTCTCAAGTATCGATCCTTCGATATGCACTTTGATGCTGATGATGGATCTCCTCTTTTCAGTATCTCTTCTGATCTTATAATTTGATATACCTTTACTTTGTTGTTCACTGTGTTATGCTCTGCTTGATCTCTGCTTTTGAACAAAATAACCCTCTATGCATTTTACTCCAAAATGCAGTCACTTCAACAATTACTATTCTACTTCTTGCACACACACAAAATAGGGTTTCAAAGTAATCTAATATATCTGACAGTGAGATCTAGATCAACGATCCAGATCCAATACCCATACCATGATGGTATTACAATTAATGCTTACAATGAATCATGCATAAGATAAAATAATTAAATGCATAACTAACTTCATATAAGAATATTAAATGCATACATTAGTCAGCCCAAAAAGCTTATACCAGTCGGCCAGATCACTTATCCTTTAAGTTTGTATCATTCCTGAAAATTATACAAAAATTGTTCTGCCCGACACTTGACTATGTCTACTCGACATTTAACATCTCTGTCTTTTACTCGGCTCGGCAATGTAACTCGAAAAACTGAAAAACTACTTGGCAATGTTGCTTGGCCTTGCATAGTTTTAGCTCGACCACAGTGATAGCCAACTAAAATTGCCTAATGAAATGACTAAGTGTTGGCCACTAATCATCAACAGAACTTAGAGACTAACAAAATATTGCCTAAGTACACTAAGTACTCCCCCTAGGAGTATACTTACACAAAAATTGTACAATGCCTTCAAAAATTATATACAAGTGTACCTTTGTTGTACTGATGTATCCTTTCATAACTCCTTACTAACTTCTATACTAGCTTCCTCCTTCAGTAGTACTAACTTCCCCCTTGTTTTTGTCACTGGTTTCTTGTGGGGTTAAGTTATACTTATCCAAAAATTGCTTATGAAGCTGCAGGGTGGATTCAAATGTTGTATCCCAGCTGTCCTTTGCAACCTTCATAACTTCCAGTTTGATTTCTAGCTCGGCAGCTAGACT
>MU224257.1:1719057-1729314 GCA_018584345.1 Thuja plicata | reverse complement strand
GCCCTATGACCTTCTTCTCCATAGTGAAAACATGTTCCACGGAAGCCTCCTCTTCCTGATCCTTGTCCTCATCCTCTTCCTCTTTGATCTTTATTATTTTGATTGAAATTATTTCCCCTCTGACCCTGACTACTACTGGCCTCATCCTTCTTTTTCTGATCTTCATTTTGGCCTCCATAAGATCGTCCACTAGATCTTCCACCGTGACCTCTTTCGCTTTGCCTGCTTTCAAACTTCTTGTTCAACTTTTCCTCTACCTTTAGGGAAAACTGGTAGGATTCTTCAATACTGTTCATTTGGTTCAGGTTCAACTCCTCCTAAATGCTTGGCCTCAACCCATTAAGGTAATGGGAAACTTTCTCCTTGTCAGCTTCCGCATGGCCTGTTCAGATGAGGATTCGATAGAACTCCTCCATATACTCTTGGACAGATTTTCTTGCTTGCTTCAAACCTTGCATTTTCTTCAGTATATTGAGCTCATAATCAACAAGAATGAACTGTCACTTCAATTTATCCACCATCTGATCCCATCTTGTGATTTTCTCCTTTCCTCTTTTATTTTTCTCCACCTGAATCTCCTGCCACCAGATCTTCGCATGACCCTTCAGTCAGGCCTTCGCAAATTTGACTCTATCAGGATCCTCAATATCTTCATACTCAAAATATTCTTCTATTTCATTGATCCAGTCGATCAACTCTTTTGGGTTAAGATTTCCCAAAAATGTGGGAAGCTCAAGCTTAGGTCTTTTCCCGATCTTGGAAATGGCCTTAAAAAGCATTTCCTCCTCTTGGTTCAAATTTTCACCTTCCTAATCAAAATCTCCTTCTACGTCGGCTTCATCCTCACTTTCCTCTCTTACGGCAAGATTCATGCCTCTGCGAATCTCTTCCTACAATGCTTTCACTTTTCTCTGGAGGGCTCTAACCTTGGGTGGTACACCTTTGGCTCTTCCGCCACGCTCCCTCCCTGGAGGCATTTTTGCACTTATCACTAAAACCCTAACCATGGTCTTGGTGCAAACTGCCTCACAGTCGGCGATCTATCTACACACTCAGGAACTTCTCACTCTGATACCACTTGATGAAGGGGACTCCCCTTAATACCACAAGTACATGACAGAAACAAAGAGAAACAACAGAAATTTGCAAGAACAAAAAATTGGCTTCTTATTGGCTCCACAAATGTGGAATTACAAACTTCAGAATTACAATATCAAAAGCCACATGGGCATCCCTTACAATAATCTGTAGGACAAAGCCTCCAATAACCACCCAGAACTGCCTAGAAAACACCATGGGCCTTCCTTAAATAGGCAATTTTCCACTGCCCAAGAAGGTTCCATAAATCTAGCCATTAAGGCCGACTACCCTTAGCATTTAATTATTTTTCACTTTTATTACAAAAGGGTCGGCTTTAAATATTTAGAAAACATGAGATTAGGTAGCCCAACTTTCGGAAGCCATAACTTTTGAGCCGTAGCTTCGATTGGCTATTATAACCACTTTCCAGAAAGGGGAGATCGTGATCTACAGTGCTTGTCTAACAAAATTCAAGTCAACTGTGGGTTCGACCTTGATCTGGAGCCTCTAAGGTCCTGAAAATTCAGTTCAAAGGTTTTGCACCCTAAAATCTCAACAGTAAATCCTTAATAACTTCACTAATACAGATGATCTGGAAATGAAATTCAACTAGCATTCTTATATGACTAAGATGAACCTTCACCTGGAAAATTAGAACATTCTGAGTTCAAACGACCAACTTACAAAAAATAGTAAGTTTCCAAAAATAGCAGCTTTGTACAAAATAGCCCTTATTGAATAGAAAAACACATATTTTTGGGTGATGCAAGATTGCCCTTACACCCAGGATGCTCCTGCATCATTGATGCAAGGTTCTCGGCTAACTGTGTCTGTTGTAGCTCAGCAAGATCATATGTGTGATTATTCTTCACAATTTTCCATGCCTAATCAACTGTTGTATAGGGACCACTATCCAATCTACTAGACTGATAGAACTTGTGTGCAATTACCCTTACTCCAAAATCAAGTTCTAGGTCAGTAATTATAGAGATAGTCATACCTCTATTATTCCATACTGCTCCAGTGTTCAATGCAATTTCCTCTTTGCTATTATCCCTCATGGTCCGCTTTTCATTCACTATAGGATATCCAGTCACTTGATGAATCATACCCTTGGTGATCTTGACTGGTCCATTGTCTAGCCACATGCTCATGTCATGAACTCGACTAAGGATAACCTTGATCCATTCATCTTTAAAACCTTGGGGAAAATCTAGGGCATGAATTAACCCTTTTTCGGCTAAATATTTGACTTCTTCCTTTAGAACTTCGTTATCACACAGTTTACTGTAGGATTTCCTCAATTCATTATCTCCTACTTCTCCAATTTTAACCATATAGCATGATCCAACATCATGAATCATAAGTACCTTGGGAGGAATGGATGAGAGGGCTCCCATCAAATCACTCTGTATCACACTTTTAGGAACGGCTTGAAATTTGATAGGTTCACATTCATCACTACAAATTAATTGAATTTGTTCTTGTTCTGCCTCCATGTTCTTGGCTGGTGTGGAAGAACTTGCAGCCATAATTCTGAAATTTAGGGTTTGAAGGATGGAAAACAGAATACCTCAGCAAGTGATGCTTTGTACTATTCTCTGTTCACTGTTCACTTCAAGATTTCCATCGGCACACTGATTAAATCTTCGTTCCTAGCTCTGTTAAGATCAATTCTATAAATTGCTTCAATCACTTCGTAAATAGTAAAATTGCAAGGTAAAAATTAAGTGTCGACTATTCATCCCTTTTTAAGCTACGAAAGGGTAAGGGTAGGTGAGCATTGAATGTTTTATCCATTGAGTTAGTGCAGGCCAGCTGTCCTCAGCCTTAACACAGCTTGCATCCCACTCGTCTCACTACACTCAGCTTTCATAGAATTTTACTCGGTCAACAAAACTTGGCACTCACTAAAGAACTCAGCTTTAGTGTCCATGATAGATGCTCAGCACCTGTAGTGCAATTTTCTCATCTCAACATTTTGTCTTCAAATATTTCCTGGTGCATCTTAGCATATGAAAATATGGACTTTTTGTACATTTCATGTTTGGAATTGATGTAAGATAATAATTTTAAATACAGTTCCTTACATACCTCTATCTCTCAATTGGAGATGATGTGATCACCTGATCCATTGGATTGGGTGACCTCGGCTTCATTAGCTTCACTGCTGCATGGTTTAGACTTCTTAACCCATGTCTTGTTCATTTGTTCCCTAATTTTCTCAACAATAGGTGTAGGTACTCTCATTTTGCAATCTTTCCTTGTATGACCAATTTTCAGACAACTATGAAAAACTAATCTTCCATTCATCCAACTTTTGGACTTACCTCTGAAATGTGTCCTTATGCAGTTTTCTGGAACATGTTTGTACTCACCACAGTAATGACAACTATCCCATGTATTGTAATCCCAATTGTGAGTATTGCCTTTTCTTGGTGATTTCTCTTGTACCTTTGATGTCCATTGGTGTTTACCTTTAGATCTACAATCTTGTGCTCTATGACCAAATTTGTGACAATTATAGCAATTACCATTGAGTCTAGGTGTTTTTCTTGCCTTTTCCTTACATTAACATACTTGGTGTCCATACTTAATATAGTTAAAGAAATAACCATTAAAGTTGGTTTTAGGATTGGAATTACCATTTTTGCTTTGGCATTTGTTTGCTGTATGACTTGGTTTTCCACAGTGGTGACAAATAGGTTTCTTGTTTCTCGGCTTTGCATTCTTTCTTTCACCTGTCTTAGATGATTCTCCATCTTCAGTGGTTGTATGTTGTTCAGTGTGACCTAATCCAAAAGAATCTTTATGTCTTCTTGATGCTTCCACCAGCTATTCAAAGTAGCTCATAGCTACACTTGGATCATTTACTCTGTTATTAAGTTCTTTCTCAGAACTCAATTCATCTTTCAATTGATTCTTAGATCTAAGATTAACAATCTCCAAGTCTTTCCTGCTGATCTCCTGATTTACAAGTAGTAGTTGATTTGCCATGTCCACTTGATTAACTGTCATGGTTTGTACATCATGTGTTCTTTCATCAAGTATGGTAGTCAACATTCTTTTGTCTTCTTCTTCCATAGCCTTGTCATCTTTGGCTTTCTTTTTCTGTTCAACAACTTCACACATTCTTATTGATTGGGCTTCTTGTTCTTTCTTCAAATTTTTGACTTCTTCACATAGTGCACTATTCTTTTCCAGTAGATCTACTATTTCTGCATCGCTCTCAGTAGAATCTCCATTCTAAAATAGATTTGTAGTTTCCTCTTCCTGATGATGAGTGTCATTCATCTACTTGGCCAGATCTTTCCTTGCAGCCAAGGATTTCTTTAATTCTTGTCTTGCAGACTCAAGTTGTTGTAGTTCTAGCTGAACATTAATCTTTTGATTCTCAATGACTTTACCCATCTTGTAGATCTCCATTTCAAGATTTGTATTCTCAAGCTGATTATAACCTTTTAGAGAACTCATCTCTGATACCAATTGTTGGAAATACAATAACGGGAAAGCAAGATACTGAGAGGGGGGGTGAATCAGATCTTCAAATATAAACACTTAAAACAAATTGATTCACATTCATACATAAATGAATCTAATGTAATCTCAGATAGCATCTACACCATGAAATAAATAACACATTACACAATAATTTGGTAACCCAGAAACCCAAATAGGTAAAACTGGGCTGGGGATGACACCCACAAAAGTCTCCACTACTGCAGTAATAAAGTGTACCTATTAAGGTTACAATGTTTGATTACAAAATGTAATATACCCTGTGAAAGGTCTACTTTGTTAAAAGCTTCAGATCATTGCAATCTACCTTGTTAAAGGATTTAAACTTATAACGAAGTAAGCACTCTATTAAGAGATAAATAAAGGCTTTCTAAAACCACTATGTTAAGAGATTTTCACCTGATACAATGATTAGAAAGTCTCAAGTATCGATCCTTCGACATGGACTCTGATGCTGATGACGGATCTCCTCTTTTCAGTATCTCTTCTAATATTATAATCTGATATACCTTTACTCTGTTGTTCACTGTGTTATGCTCTGCTTGATCTCTTCTTCTGAACAAAATAACCCTCTGTGCATTTTACTTCAAAATGCAGTCACTTCAACAATTACTCTTTTGCTTCTTGCACACACACAAAATAGGGTTTCAAAGCAATCTAATATATCTATATAGATCTGACAGTGAGATCTAGATCAACGATCAAGATCCAATACCCATACCATGATGGTATTACAATTAATGCTTACAATGAATCATGCATAGGATAAAAAAATTAAATGCATACATTAGTCAGCCCAAAAATATTATAGTAGTCGGCCGGATCACTTATCCTTTAAGTTTGTATCATTCCTGACAAGTATACAAAAATTGTTCTACTCATCACTTGACTATCTCTACTCAGCAATTAACATCTCTGTCTTTTACTTGGCTCGGCAATGTAACTCGGCAAACTGAAAAACTGCTCGGCCATGTTGCTTGGCCTTGCATAGTTTTAGGTCGGCCACAGTGATAGCCAACTAAAATTGCCTAATGAAATGACTAAGTGTTGGGCACTAATCATCAATAGAACTTAGAGATTAACAATTTACTACTCCTTGGGGCCCTTATGTGTATGCTCGCATGCCATTTGGTTTAAAAAATGTTGGTGCAACCTTTCAAAGGGCCATGGATGTGGCTTTCAAATATCTTATAGATGTTTTGATGGTAGTATACCAAGATGATTTAACAGCTTTTTCAAAAAGGGTAGAAGATCATTGCAACCACTTGGAGAAAGTGATGATAAAAGCATTGGAATATGGGGTGTCTTTGAACCCAAAAAAGTACCACTTTGTTGTTACTGAAGGGAAACTTCTGGGCCACATAGTGTCAAAGGAGGGAGTAAGAATAGATCCTGAAATAATTGAAGCTATTCAGAAGGTAGTTTCTCCTAAAAAATTGAAAGGTATACAATCATTTCTAGGGAAAATCAATTTTGGTAGTAGAGTCATTGCCAATTTTGCAGAACTGGTCAAGCCCATTGTTAGATTGCTGAAAAGGGATGTAAAATTTGAATGGAATCAAGAGGCACAGCCAGCCTTTGAAAAAATAAAACAATCCATCCAAGAAGCACCAGTCCTAGTGTCCCCTACTTATACCAAACCCTTTTCTTTATTCACTTTTGCTTCTTTCCATACTATTGTTGCAGTTCTATTGTAGAAAGATGATGAGGGATTTGAACATCCAATAGCCTTTTTCAGCAAATATTTAGAGTCAGCTGAACTAAACTATCAATTGATGGGAAAGTATTCCTATGCCCTGTGAAAGCAGTCAAGGCTTTTAGGCCTTATCTGGTATGTGCAATAAGGTAAATGCATATGTTCCTCATGCTGCTATCAAAGATATATTTGTTCAAAATGAGGTAACAAGGAACAGATGCAAGTGGATAAATAAAGTCCAGGAATTTGATCTAGAAATTCACATCACAAAATTGATAAGAGGGTTAGGATTGGAAAAGCTGATGATAGAAGAAAATATGGATCTAGTTCAGGTCAAAAGTGTTGACACAAATGGAAATTGCCTAACAAGTATATAAATGCAACCCTGGTATACTAATATTGTATATTTTCTGAAAAATGCTAAGTGTCTAGATGACCTAAGTGATAACCAAAGGAAGAGCTTGAGATTACAGGCTCAGAAATATGTCTTGTTGCATAGTGATTTGTTTTGGAAAAATAGAGATGGAATCTTGTTATTATGTCTTGACAAGGGACAATCAGAGATAATTTTGAGTTAAATGCATGCTGGAATGTGTGGAGGGCATTATTCTTCTAGATCAACAACTCATAAATTTTGAGAGCTGGATACTATTGGCCTTGTTTGTTCCAAGATGCCTATACTTTTGTCAGAAAATGTGAACCATGTCAGAGGTTCTCAAGCAAGATGAAGTTTTTAGGAGCTTTATTATTGAATCCTCTAGTGGCAGAAGCCCCTTTTTCTATGTGGGGAATGGATTTCATCGAAGAGTTTGCTGAGAAATCAAGTGGAGGCCATAGTTGGATTCTATTGGTAACTGACTATTTTATAAAATGGGTAGAGGCAATTCCAACCAAAAGAGAAACAAGCACAGTGATCATTGATTTTTTGATGGACAATGTGATCACAAGACTTGGTGTCCCCATCAAGTTGGTAATGGATAATGCCATGTGTTTTAGGCCTGAAGAATTTACTAATTTCTGCTCTAATATGGGAATTTTTATGTCTTACTCATCCCCATACCATCTACAAGCCAATGGTTAGGCAGAATGTAGCAATAAGAATCTCTTGCAAATTTTGAAAAAGACCCTGGAAGGTAATAAAAGAGCTTTGCATGTAAAATTAAAACTTTCCCTTTGGGCAGATAGGATCACTCTCGAAAAGGCCACTGGAAAATATCCCTTTGAGTTAGTATATGGTGTTCAGTCAAGAATGTCTGTCAATAATTTGCTTCCAATTTTTAAATTTATCCAAGATGAAGAGATTGAAGTCTCTCAACCTATGGAAGAAAGAATGGTTCAATTGGTAGAATTGGATGAAATAAGGAGAGAAAGCCAGAGGGAAAATGTCAAATTACAGAAAAAATGAAATACCTTTTTGACAGAAGGGCACATGAAAGAAAATTCCAGCCTCGTGATTTTGTGTTACAGTGGAATACCAGGGCTGAAGACAAAGGCAAGCATAAAAAATTAGAGTCATTATGGTTGGGGAATTTTGTCATCTCTCAAATTTTTGGAAAGGATTCATATTTTCTCAAGAATATGGATGTTGAAGAACAAGAACTGCAAGTGCATGGACAATTCCTAAAAAATTTCTTCAATTAGATCTTTTTTTCCATGCAGAGTAGTTATGTATTTTATGTACAGGTGTGTTTGTTTCTTTTGTGTGTTTGTTTCTGTTGTGTGTTTTTTTCTGTTGTGTCTTTGTTTCCAGTAATAGGTTAGTGCACTTTTGGTCTACTTTTCCAGAGATCTATATTCTTGTTGTAAATTGGTGTTTAAGCATCCTCAAAGAGAGCCACTGTTGGCAATATTTCATGTTTTGAGGCCTTACCCTAAAATTTTTGTTCCCAAGTGGTCATTTTTTCCTAACTGTCAAATTTTATTCTGAAAGGTGCTAATTTCCCTTTTAAAAGGTCATACCCTAGTCCTAAAGTGATGAAAATGCTAATTCTAGGGTCACATTTAGTTTGAATTTGAAAAATACCCTAAATGTTCTTAGCGGGTTCTATTTTTGCGTTACTTTATTCAATCACTTAAGTGATTGAATTAACCATGTGTCTAATTAGAATGAGGTTTCTTTTAATATTTCCTAAGTCTTAGGCATTAATTTTTCCTAATGTTTGAAAACCTACAATCCTTTTATTTCCATTTGGTTGTGTCGTGCAAGTCCTTCTTAATCTAACGGTTCTCGCTTTCCCTCAAAATGGAAGTTGATTGATCTTTACCCATCAAGGGAACGCGTCGTGCAGCCATGTGTATCTAGCCAATTTAGTCAAAAATTGAAATGCAAGTTGTGAAATCACCATAGATCAAATTCAATCTGAGGGCCCGTGCTTTCCCTGTGAATGAAAGATGAATGAGGATTAACATAAAGGGAAAGCACCATTGTGACTCATGTCCTCGGTGGGCCAGAGTGTCATCATAAAGGTAAAGCTAAATAGAGGACAGGTTAGATTTAATCTAATGACTAGTGCAAAGCCTCATGATAAAGATGTTGAGTTACTCATCAAGGGAAAGTATCGTGTCAACACCTGGCATATTAGTGGGCCCATCGATTCAATAAAGGTTTTTATAAATCAACACTATCTTCATTAAGATCTTATGGTTGGCGTTAACCCTCAATCATAAGATGAAAGGTTTTTATCCATCAAGGGAATGCACCATGATGACACATGTCCCACTATGTACTTTGAAATTCGTAGACAATAAAAAAAATTGGATGATTAAAGATTGGTTAAGTTAGATCTAATCTAATGGTTGGCATAAAGCCCTGAACAAAAGATTATGTTGTTTTAACTATAAAGGGAAAGTGTCATTGCGATGTGTGTCCATGTTGGTGGGACCCCATAGCAGCGTAAGGCCAAATAAAGATTAGTTAAGTTGATGAAAATCTAATGGTTGGAGCGAATCCTAAGATCAAAGGTGATGTTGTTTTAACCATTGAGGCATTGCACCATGCTGCCATGTGTCTCTGCAAGATTGAGGCTGCAGATTATAAAGGAAAATAAATATAACTAAAGTTTGAGAAGATCCAATGGTCAACGCTAAGCCTTAAGTATAGTGTTTGATCTTTACTCATTGAGGGAAAGTTCCATTGTGACATGTGTTTAAGTTAATAGGGCCCTCATAGTAACGCAAAGTTCAGTAAACATCAGATGGGTTAAGAAGTATCGAATGGCCGGCGCAAAGTGATGCAGGAGCATCCTGGGTGTAAGGGAAATCTTGCATCACCCAAAAATATTTTTTTTTTCTTTTCAATAAGGGCTACCTTGTGCAGAGTTGCTATTTATGGAGACTTGCTATTTTTAGTAAGTTGGTCATACGATCTCGGAATGTTCTAATTTTGCATGTGGAGGTTCATCTCACTCATATCAGCCTGCCAGTAAAGTTTCATGGCTAGATCAGGTCTAGTTTTGAAGATATTGAAAATTTTCAGTATTGAAAATAGGGTACAGAAACTTCGAGCTCAGTTTTGAAGGCTTTAGAGGCCCCGGAAGAGGTCGAAACTTGGGATAATTGAAGCTTGCTTGATTTTGGCATTGTAGAGAGCTTCGTGGCATTTCTGAAATGGGGTTATAATTGTCAATCGGGTCAATTGGTGATGACTTATGGTCTCCGGAAGTTGGGCCACATGAAATAGCGGAAAATAATTTTCCTTCAAAATTTTTGTTCGGGTTTCAAAAGTTATTTTGAGCCAACTTTGATGTACTAAATTGAAAAATAAAATAATTCTAAGTTTGGTCAGCCCTAAGGGCTAAATTTCTGAAACCTTCTCGGGCGGTGGAAATTGCCTATCTAAAGAAGGCCCGTAGTGTTGTCTTAGGCAGTTCGGGACAGTTCTGGGTAGATCTGGGTAATAATTCGAGGCTTTGTCCTACAGAATATTGTAAGGGGAATGCCCATGTGGCTTTGCATATTGTAAT
>MU224257.1:1618949-1671275 GCA_018584345.1 Thuja plicata | reverse complement strand
AACAACGATCGAGGATTTTGAGGGATCGCTCAGACCTGTGAAGCCAGGTGGAGACGATACCCGATACCTGCAATCCTGCATCACCAAGAAGAGATACATATATATACATATGGATATTCATACAAATTAGATATATGCAAACAGATGAACAGGATCGATACATCGTGTGGACCTCAACTAAGTGAGTAACTATGACTTCGTCCTGAGCCATGAAAACACATCAAACACATATCCATGAAACATAAAACATCATGATAATGGTTAGATTCAAATCCTTGGGTTAGATCCATAAAACATATAAAAATAGATGGTTTTCTAATCTCATAAACATATAAATGATAACCATAAATGAGCATATCAATCATATCATCATCCACAAAATATAAATGTAAATGTATAGTTCTAACCATCATAATAAAATGTCCAAGTCAAAATTCCAAGTATCACCATAGGAGAGGGTATTACAGGTTTACTAACCTCTGGGTGTGATCTCACAATTGAATTGACCTTAACCGCTAGCATCAGCAACTTGGCATGCAGTTAGCTTACTTCCAGTCATATAATCTTTGAAGGTTTGGCACTTAACCGCTAGCATCTAGTGACCTGGCATGCAGTTAGTCTGGCAGTTATCTCTAAATCTCTGAAGACTATCCTCGACTGCGGTTACTTGTTGAGACTTCACACACTGCCACCACGTCACCAATCATCTAGCACCATCTGCATGCCACTTGTCCACTAGCTCATCGCCAAAATTTCATATCATTTTTTTGGGCATGCTTCCCAATGCACTACCTACACATGCATGGAGAGCCTCCTTCTCATCTTCACATTATAGCATGTTCATTTTTTGGCTTATAAACACCTTAAATCTCACCTCTAAGATCAATGTGGGATTAATCCCCTTTCAAGTTTTAAAGCCCTTTATGCCTTGGCGCCCAAAATTTGGGGCCCACCACATCCGTTTACTCCTCCAGCCAAGGGGCCCACCAATAGGCATCTTGGCTTCTTATTCACAATACAATGCAAGCACTGGAGTACTTAAAATAAAATAAAACCCCACCCATGAGCAATGTGGGATAAAGCCCTTTTCCATCTTTCAAGTTTTTTAAGCCTCTCCATATTATTCTACGCAACTCTTTTTCTTTATTTACACCTACCAATTGTTATTTGCATAGTTATGTTTTAAACCTCTATGCATTTCCCTTTACTCCATATAGCCTCTCACTTCAGGCTATGTAGGAATTTTTTGATACACGTGCCCTACTTGTATTTTTAATGCGCACGATGCCTTGCTTTGTTTCATTTTCCATTCGCATTTAAAACGTAGTCATACATTCCAAATGGCACAAGGCTCAATGTTGCTGCTAATACCCTTCCTTATAATACTTCTATGCAAGTTCAAATTGCATGTTGAAATATTTTAAAGACCTCATTCAATGTTGAATGGGCTCCAAACTGTTTATACATGCCAGTTGCATTTGTTTTCAATTTCAAACTAACACGCGTTGGTCCTCCCTCAATGTGATGGGCACTGGGCAGACTTAATTTATACATCTACAGTTTACATTGGAGTGTTTTTTGTTACTAAAAAATTGTTTAAAACATTACATAGAGCATGGGCTCCCTCCAATGGTTATTGCGCAACCTTTTAATGTTTACAATGTCCTCCTATGTTGTGCGAGATGGCTCCCTTTACATTTGTAATGCACAAATTTCTTGCTTGTATATTTTCTATTTGCATTGGAAACTTATTAAAAACCTTGTCTTAAAATGCAACCTCCCTTTACTTTGCGCAAGGTCATTTTCTTTGATTAATTTCATTGCCAAGACTCCTATGTAGCCTTCATTTGCACTCACTTTATTTTTTTTAAATTTTTTCTATTCAAAAGGTCCTCCTTTATGCTCTGGCTTCTCCTTGGTCCCACACGCAACATCAAATCATCTGCCAATAACATATGTTGCTTGCAATGGCAATGAAATGTTTTTAATTTTTTTAATACTTCCATTGGAAATTTGGCATTCAGCTCCATGCCTTGCAAAATATCCATTCCAAACATTTGCAGACCTTCTATTTCTTGGAAATACCTATTTAGGCACCTTATGTTCCCATAAAAACTACTATTTAAATCGACAATTGATTTAAAATAATAATGTACTTTTAAAACCACATAAGTTGCATATTCAACTTTTCAAACAAATGACAAGTCCTTGAGATGATGGTTCAAGGATTTCCTCTACTAAAAACCAATTTCATCTTTGATAAACCAAACTTGATCAACTATGCAACCTGGACCGTGAGGTATCAAACTAGCAGGCGTTAAAAACAACTCATTACAATTCTGCAAATTGAACTCAATAATAGTATCTAGCCTCTGGAGCTGGCCTTAAAAACTGCTAGAAGACCTCTCATAGCTCTCAAATCTAGAAGACAAGAATTATTTCATGTTCACTAATAGTCTGCAAAAACATATCTTCATGACGCTTCTTGAAGCGAGAGATTTTAATCTCCCAAGTTGACCACTTTCACAAACTGCAAATGCTCTTGTCAAACCACATGCAAACCACTTTGGATTTACTTCTTGTAAACTTATCAAAACATGTTTTGAGATTTAACCACTGGTCTAGGTAGTACACTTACACATAAAGAGTATAAATCCATAAATGGCATCCTAAGACAACCATCTGACTTAAAGCTACAACCTTCTAAAAATGACTACCTTGTAAACTTTATTTTGTCCAGCACTGGAAATCTGCATAAACTACTTTTAGTTTTGATTTCACAAACCAATCAAAAGAGACTCTTAAAGTATGAACCTTTGAATATGGATTCACTTTCAAACAAGGAATACAAAACTTCAATTAGATCACTCTAATAATCAATTGATCAATTATTATAGCATCTCAAAGCCAATCACTTAAAAACTTTTTGATCTTTAACATGGTAAAATGCAGAAACTGGATTTGGAATCAGCTAGGCAAAGTGGTGAAATGGATTGACCAAATTCTAAAACTCTTCAAAGGGGACACTTATAGGTTTACAATGTAGGGGAACAATAAGTTCTTCAAAATCTTGAACTGGGCACAAATGGTGGGACCTCAAAGTAAGGCACTTAGAAATCCGCATTTTAACACTTGGTAAATCAGAATAAAATGCAAATGGAATGGCTTAAGAAAATTTATCAAATGAGCTCACAGGGGTCTGTAAATGGGGATTGAGACTCATTTCCATGCCTAAAAAACAATGCAAAAACCCTTATGGCTTGACTAATAAACTAGGCATTAGATACAAGCCTCCGAAGTGGGTCACTTAGGAAAATCTGAATAAGTGCAAAATGCAAATCTGTGTAACCACCTCCAAATGGCCATCTATAAAAACATGTCAAAACTAAAATATGAGAGGTGGAACCTATTACACTTGCTAAAATAAATGTGTTGAACCCACTCTCCAAGTGGTATTTGATGAAAAACATCAGGTCACTTGCTACCTGCATCTAAATTTTGCTTCTCACAAAAGAAATTAGGGCATCAACTTACACTTGAGAAATTTTCAGTATAGTCACTCCAAAATGTACCCAAAATTTTGGAATTCTAACAGGATTCAATTGCAAATGCAAGTCTCTTCCAAACTTACTCACAGTTCTATGTAGGATTTTTAGAATGTTCTTGTTTGAAGCCTCAACTTGTCCATTACCTTGAATATAGAGGATTGAAGAACAATGTTGAGTGATTTGAAACTATGTACAAAGATCATTAATATCTTGGTTCATGAACTACCCCCCATTTTCTGTTACAATAGATGAGGCTATCTCGTACCTAAAAATGATGTAGTTGAAGATGAACATAGCAACTTATTTTCTAGTGGCTTTGATTAGAGGCATTGGTTCGACCCACTTTTTGAAATACTCAGTGGTCGTGATGATGTATTTGTGTCCACTTGAAGAATTAGGATAAATATGTCCAACAAGATCAAAGGCCCATTATTGGAATGGCCAATGTGTTATAAATGGTATGAGTTCCCTGGCTGGAGCATGGATAAGGTTTCCATGTGTTTGACATTTTTGACATGTTTTAGAAAATTGCATGACATCTTTTTCTATTGTAGACCAGTAGTATCCAACTCTTAGAAGTTTCTTAGCTATTGAAAAATTGTTCGAGTGCAATCCAAATACACCTTAACGGACCTCTTTTTATGTGTATTCATGCTCTTCTTGTTCTAAAAACCTAAATAGTGTTTCATCAAGACCTCATCTATATAAGTTAGTAGTAATGAGGACATAACGTGACGTTATCTTAATTAAGGCTCATTTTTCATTTTTGGACAGGCCATTAGGTATGGTTTGATCTGTAAGATAAGTAGTTATATTAGCATATTTTGATTGATCTTGGGTGTTTAATGCACAAATAACTTGGGATTCAGGTGTATCAAATGTGGGAAAAGATAATTCTTCCACCAAGAAGTCATAGCGAAATTGATGTTCCTCGAGTTGTTACATGGATGTGAGTGTTGCCATAGCATCTGTAACTCTTCTTTTTGTTCTTGGAATTTGTTAGAATGTGGTGAAGATAAAGAACTTTTTTCAAATATTCTACCATCTTCTTTTAAGGCATCAGCTTCTCATCTTTTTCTTATATTCTCCATTTACTTGGTTGATAATGAGTTGAGAGTCACCATATACATGTAGCTCAATGATTTTCCATTCAATAACTAGCTTGAGCTCATTTACCAATGATTCATATTATAAGATGTTGTTTGTGCATGGAAACATCATTTTATATACCTTAGGTATCTTGTAGCCTCTAGGAGTGATTATAAACAATACCCCTACTCCAGATCCTTGTTGGGTGAAAGAACCATCAAAATAGATCTTTCGTGGATATTATGTTAAATGCATGAATGTCTCATCTGGAAACTCTATAATCAAAGTTGTTGCATCTTGTAATGGTGAATCAGCTAGTTGATCAACTAGCACTTTTCCTTTAATATCCTTTTTGTCTACATACTCAATATCAAATTCATTGAGTAATTAGACTGATTTTTCTAGTCTTTCTATCAATGTTGTTTTATTTGAAAGGATAAATCTTTGCAATAAGTTTCACTGTATACAAAAGCATGTAGTGTCTTAACTTATGGGATGCAAAAACAACTACCAAGAAAGCCTTTTCAATAATACTATAGTTGAGCTCATAAGACACCAATGTCTTGTTGATATAATAAATTGTCTTTCCTTTTTGTTTTCGTCCTCTCAGGCTAATAATACTCCAAGTGATGTAGTCGTAGCTGAAATATAGAATAAAAATAGTTTTTCATGAATAGGCACCATGAGAATAGGAGGGTTAGCCAAATAATCCTTTAATTATTTGAAATTATTTTCACAATGTTCATCCCATTTAAAAGTGACTCCTTTATGTAACAATTTTGTGAAAGGTTCCACTCTATCTACTAGTTGAGACATGAATCTTCTGATTGATTGAATTCTTCCTTGAAGCATCCTGATTTGACTAATATTATGAGGAGGTGGCATTTCCATTATTTCTTTTACCTTTTTTGGGTCCACCTCAATCCCTTCAGCTGACATAATAAACCCTAAGATCTTCTCTAATTGGACTCCAAATGCATATTTCTTGGATTGA
The DNA here is from genome assembly GCA_018584345.1 of Thuja plicata. NCBI lineage: Eukaryota > Viridiplantae > Streptophyta > Pinopsida > Cupressales > Cupressaceae > Thuja > Thuja plicata. The sequence goes on along the minus strand of MU224257.1, from coordinate 1,665,644 downwards.
GTCTTAATTTAAATTATTCCACCTGATCTAGTATCTTCTTCAAGTCTTCAATGTGATTTTTTATTATCTTTGACTTGGCTAAGGTATCATCCACATAGTCCTCCATGTGCTTGTCTATTATGTCATGGAAGATTGTCATCATAGCTTGTTGATATGTAGCTCCAGTATTCTTTTGTCCAAATGGCATTACGTTCTAGAAAAATTTTCCCCATGCGCATGTAAATGTTGTCTTTTTTGGGTCTTAAAGAGAAATATTTATTTGGTTATAACCTAAAAATCCATTCATGAGTGAATAAATTGCATATCCTCTTGTCAGGTCTATAATCATATCAATATTCAGCAATGGAAAGTCATCTTAAGGACAAGCTTTGTTTAATTCCCTAAAGTCTATGCAAATTCTGATAGACTTATCTATTTTAGAAACTCATACTACATTAGAAATCCATCATGTATAAGCGATGACCCTTAGGAATCCAGCCTATAAGATTTTTTCCAGCTCTACTTTTACCAATAATGCCACATGTGGGTGCATCTTTCGTAGTTTCTATTTCACAAGTTTAACTCCGGGAGCTATAGATAAGTGATGCATGATTAACTCAGCATCTAGTCCAGGCATATCAGTATAGGACCATGCAAATTTGATCATTTTCTCTTTGATAAACTCAGTAAAATGTCTCTTTTCTTCTTCTGATAATGATTATGCCAGATGAACAAATTGAGGAACTTCTATTGTGCCCAAATTAACTGGTTGTGTTGGTTTTATTAGTACTAAAGATCTTTCTTGGAAGTGTTCAGGGAGGATATCAAGAATCTCATCTTTTGGCACCTCTAAGACATTTTCACCATGAGATATGTCTTTTACTTTTACTATTTTATGATTACATGTAACTGATTGAATGTTTGAAGATATTAAGTTGATGATCATGCAAGGCATTAAATCAGTTAATGTATTGTATTTTCATTGATGTCAACTTGATATAATCTGTATGGTCATTGAAATACTACCAAAGACTTCAAAGAACCGATAAATCAAGACTATGCTATCAATAATGCATACAAGTCAAGTACTCACTAAGTGGCTGCATACATTGACAGAGTGCATACTGACGGTCAGAGTAAAAGACCAGAATCACAATGTTACCCAATGAGCTAAATGCACAACATTACTGACGAGAAGAGTTACAGTGTTGACCGATAAGAAAAGCACAGTGTAACCCGACAAAGAGAATTTCAGTGTTTCCCAACAAAGAAGACAAGGACAGAGATCCTGATGACAACTAAAGTCACACCGATGGAAAAGTCAGTTATCACCGATGACTAACTGAAGTGTTGACCGAAAGAACAGAGAGTTCAGAAAATGACAAAATGCTTAGCTGTCAAGAAGCTAAAGATGGAATTAACATATGCTTATCATTTTTTTATTCATCCAGATAAAGCCAGAGATAAGTAATTGATTTAAAGATGATTTGTCTAGTTGGCAAGAAGATCTCTTTGAGATAAATCAGGAGTTTTCTTTAAATCTATTGGCGAGAATTGTGGAACACACCAAGAATCAAGAAAGCCAAGAAAATGGGAAATCATGTCTATATAGAGACAAACCTAATTCAATATGAATGGGGATTAGGTCAGGATAAAAAGAGAAGAGGAAAGATGCTAAAGAAAATCTAAAGGAGAAGAAATTCTTCATTTAGTCTGGATCAACAAGATGAGGAAAGAGCTAGATTCTATAGACACCAATGAACAGTGAGACAAGCATCACAGAGAAGAATAGTGTGGAGAAAAGGTATAAGTGATTATATTGATCAGAGAGGTAATGGACTTACAATAGATCTGAAAATATGAAATTGAATTGTATGTATGAACAGATCATTACTGTTTTAGTTTAACCATTGAAGCATAAAGCCTCTTAACTGAGCAGGACCTAAAAGTCTTTTACAATTGAGATACACCCCAAGGAGTATCAAAAATTTTGATCATAAAAGTAGCATTAGATATGCCCGATACCTATTGACAGGACAAGAGAGTTTGATCAAGGATGGTAGCATTAGATGCTAGATACTAGTTGACAAACTATTTCTAAATCCTCTAATAAGGTCACACCTAACAATGTGTTTGTAACCTTTAACAGGGATGGCTCCTAATAGAGCTCACTTCAAAAGAGTGAAAATTTGGGGTACTGGTCCCAGTGGTTTTTGCCTTAACAATTTTTCTATGTTAAAATCCATGTGTTGTGTTTTTATGGTTTATTACTTTACTATTTTACATTTCACTTATGCATTTCTGGATTGATCGGTATACTCAGCATATTTACTGTGTTTCAGTAAATAGTTAACTGCTTATCGGTAATCATACAAAAGAGAGATTAACAAAGAAATATTACAAGTAGAAAATTGATTAAAGTATTTCAAGGCATACATCTTGTAGGATAGAAGATAACTTGAGACATAATCTGAAGTTATAATTTTTAAGGATTAATTTTTGAGGCCACTGATTCACCCCCCCATCTCAGTTATTACTAACATTTTAGAATTTAATAATGCCACAATGTGCTTTTCACCATCATATATTTTTTTATTTTTACTTTTCAATTTCTGACTAAGAAACTTGATATCCTCCTCTGTTAGATTCATGCTCCTTGCATTGGTGGAAGAGGGATAGGGTTCACAAGCATTTAGATAACACGCCAAAGTGTATTCATTGGGAAATTTCATGATAGGAGTAGGGTCTGAGTCTGTACAATCAATAAGTTCAAGGTTTACCAAGGATAATGACTCAGAGGTATTTCAGGAAAGCATCACGTCAGTTTCAAAACTATTAACTAACAAGACATGTTTTGTTAAGTCAGCTTCTATAGTTTTTAGATCATTAAGATTCAAATCGTCATTAATAGTCTCATTGTTAGTGTTATGCGAACCTAACTTTAGTGACTCATCATTTGAGATTTTTCCTTCTTCCCTTATCATATTGGAATACATATATTGTATCCTTTTTAGTTCTTCTAGTCCTATTAAGATGCCAGTGTCTTCATCAATTATCCTAGGCATCACCATCTCATCCAATTTTGTGACAACATTGGTGTTATGGGTAGTGTTAGAACTTTCTCCTCTTTCCAATAAAGGTGAAAATTTATGGATTACATCTATTTCAATTTCCATGGTAGCATTAGACATGTGATCCCATTCATAATTATGTGAGTCTAAGATATTTTCATCAAATCAGTTCAAAAACTCAGCAATAGTTATCTAGTGTGCCCTATTAGCCATTTGTGGATCAAATTATGGTAGATAAAGGACATGTGAAACTATCACCAATTGCCCCTAGTTAGGATCTGCATCTTGTTCTTGTCTTATAGGACAGGATTCCTCAAGAGGGTTTGAGCTACTTGCTTCCTCTTCTCTATTTATGTCTTCTTCTTATTGTTGAGGGATTTATTCATGAGATTATTTTGTTTTCTTAACTTCCAGAGTTTCTTCTTCTTCCTCTACTTCTTGAACATTATTTTGTGAAAAAAAAGAATAGATTCTCTAGTTTTTCTCCAAAAGTAGGTATATACCATTCTCCTTGGTATTCTGGGTTATTAGTGCCAATATGTAGTAATCCTTCATATGTATAAGGTACAAGTTCTGTCTCTTCCTCTTCTTCATCACTTCCTTTATCAAAGATTGGACCATCTCTTGAGGTAGGGTTGTTATGCCCTGCATATCCATCCCTACATTTTGTGTGCAAAATGTTAGGTCCCCCTCTTTTCTCTTTTTCTCTTTCCTTATTTCTTTCCTTTTTTCTTTTTTTTCCCTCTGGGATTTTCTCCCGTGATGTTTGTTTTTCTTTTTGTTTTTGTTTCTTGTGTCTCCGAGACCCAGTCCCGGAGTTTGTTCTCTCCAGAGCTAGATTTCAGACTCTGTGATTCTTTTCAACTATGTCTCCTTCCGCGAGAAGGCATAGTTGCATGGAATCCCCGGGCTCGGAGTCTGGAGGTCTGCCTATTCCAGAGTTTGTGGAGAAAAGTGTAACTTTATTTTATAATAAAAGTATAAAGGGAAATTACCCATCACTTTCATAGTTATCATGATTAAAAACACTTAGCATTCAAAGAGATTCTTAGGCGATTAAACTGTGATTAAGCTGTGAGTTGTTCTGTGCTTAGTGGTCAATTACAAGCTGATTTGCGATGTCTATTCATGATCATTTGAGGGTAGACTTGTTGTAGAGAAATCTTGGTGTACTTCTCCCCTGTTCTTCATGTCTCCAAGTAGGTCCTCAATTTTTCCTCTGGTCTCTTTTTCTTTCTTGTTTTTCTTGTTGTTTCCTTTTTGGTTTCACTTTGTTTGGTTTGCTGGTTAGCCTTTTGTGTTTTGCATTTTGGTTTGCCTCCCATCGGCAAGTTGGCTCTACCATAGGGTTGTCTACCCTCTGTGCTGTTATAAACTAATGTATACAATGTATATTGTCTTAGGGTAGCTCGTATACTTATGTAAATATTGTATAAGTCTGTAAGTAGTTTGTAAATACCATGCATTTTAGTGTATATGTGTTTTGGCCTTCGACCCTCTGTAAATTTGTGTATATACTTTGTGTGTATCCTTCTGAGTTGACGAGCTCATCGCACTCTATCATTTTTTCACTCACCATTATGAGCTCATCAAGATGGAGTCACCATGACTCAAACTCGGCACCTCTTTGGTTCGAGCCATGGCAGCTTTCTCTCCCCTTTGTCTCATCACCTTAATGGCAAGATTAATTTCCCACGAATGGGCATTCAAGCCATGTCCTATCCGAAATTCAATTTACGCTGTGTCAGCCCACCTATCACTATTAATGCCTTTATGTCACCTATCACATGACCAAATGCCAACCCACATCAGCCAAGTATAGTTTTCCACTAGTCACATCGACACGGCAATGGCTAGTTTATCCAAACTTTGGGTCCCGAGAAATACCTTGTCTTTTGTTTCCTCCTGTCACTTGGTTCAACACCCCGGAGTCCTACTCACGTATATTTCAAGTATTCTGGGATTTTTTTAATGTATGCTAATAATTTTTGGATAGGTGCAAGGTGGTGAAAAATTCCCCAGAGTTCCTAATGTTCTTTTAATATACACCATGTTCTAACATTTTTTCAGTCTTGCAGGTTGTAGATAATTGATCAAGATGTCTGAAGTAATCACCCCTCCCGATAGCCTGGAGCTACCTACCACCTCCACCTGGGTGGCCACAAAAACCAAGGCCAAAAATATGTTGGCAAAGCTACACTTGACCGCCAAATACCCAAATGAGGGAACTCTTGTGGTGTCCAAGGTGGACTCCAAAGTCCAGGAAATAACAGACACGGAACCTGGACTTTGGGCTGAAATGCAAGTCTTGATCCAAGCCATTTATACGTTGAAGGCCAGTGGAGATAGTATGGCTACTCATTTGACCGCCTCCAGCATCATCAAGGGTGCAAATTTTCCATGTTCGGTGCAGTCACCAGAACTGATACTTCAGTTGGAAACATTGTATGATGCACCTACCCGGACTTTCCTACTCACCAATCCAAGGCCATTACAGTATCTAGAAAAAATTATCACTCTAGATGAAGCCAATTTTTCCTCAAGGCTAGGAATTTCACAGTTCAAAGGGTCTTCCATCATCACCCAATCCAAATTATTGTAGGAGTTCGAGGAAGCTGAGATGGTCTCCCGACAATATCTCAATAGTTAGTGGTTGAAGTCCCCAAAGAGGGACCATAAAAGAATGAAGTTGGAAATTCCCCACGTGGATTTCAAAGAGTGAATTTAGGTGGGCATCATATTCTTATGCAGGATCTTTGGATTGCCCCATGCCCAAGATTTCTCAATGTGGCTGTATTATTTTCTTGACTACATCACCACTCGTGAACTGACCTTCAACTGGGCGGCCATCATATCGAACCATGTGGACATGCAGCTAAAGGGCGTCATCCAGAGTTCCAAGTTTTACATGACATCATACATGTTATGGGTACTAGCCCAACAAAGACCAGCTTTTCCAAGTTTGGGAACAGTTGGTGAACTTGGAAACGGGCCGGGTCAAGTAACACCATGGGATCATTATCCCCAAATACAATGGGAACTCAGCTTCTCAAATTTCTGTCAGGTAAATAATTATTTCATTTACCATAACATCCTAACACTTACCTCAGACTCCAGGTACCAATTTTTGTAGGAGGCAATGAATTTGGTCAGCACTTATGGCCACTATTTTATTCAGTTTTAGCACCAAACCTATATTTGGGTGACTGGCTTCTTGAGGAAGCCCTATCTTCTTCCCCATTATTGCGGGGGCAGAATCATCCTTTTGGAGTTCTACCGACAGATGATGGACCTGCACGCCTTCTTTACATTGAAGAAGGTTATCAATGTCTCATTCCCATTTTCGTGTGGTAATTGTATGTGCAGCCTCACCGCGGCAAGAGAGGTAGATAATGAGTTGAAGAACCTAGGACTGGTGGAATTCCACCATGCCCAAAAGAACTATGATCCTCTGGGAAAGATTACCACATCACTTCCCCGAGCATCCCCACCACATGAAGTAGATATTGAAGATTTTTGGGTGGACTGCCAAGACATTTTTGATCTCTGGGCCCGACAACATTCATGGATGAGCAAGGGACTCATGAAGACACTTGACCTTCAGACTTTCCCAAAGGGTTTTTTGGATGACAGGACACTAGAGGATCCAACATACAAAGGATAGGGATTGGACAAGATAGACCTCCATTTGGTGGATTGGGCCACCCTGGAAGATTTGACAATTGAGGGAGTATGTCACCCTATTTTAGAGGCACCCAGAAGAAACCAATAGTTCATATGGCCACTCCCTCTTCCACCGGTGCTAGACCTATCCCATCTTCTATCACTACTAAACCTAGCATGAGTAAGGGGAAGGAAAAAGAAGATACACCAGCCAAGATGCCTCCCCAAGGTCCCACCCCTTTAATGGTACAACTGCAACAAAAAATGTAGTCAACGAGGGTAGTCAGCCAGCAGATAAGCACGTAGATATCTTCCGGCCTCCTCGTAACTTTGATAGTGTCTGCTCACCTGGTGAGATCCTCATCATTGGTTGTGATGATGAGCAAGTAGACTTTCATCGAGGTGAAATCTACCAGTATTCTTGAGACTGGGGTCCCACTAATGAGAAAAGAAAAGAAAAAGGTGACAACCACACCAAGCGCAACCACTAGCCCCGATATGCCAAAATTTCCTCCAATTGATGTCAATTCAAACTCTCCCAAACCAGAAAATATTTCTAACTCCTTGCCCCCGCATGATGAATTTGATGACACTTTCTTGGCGGATGAGATCATGGACCTTCATCAAAATATAGGTCACGCGGTGGAGGAAATTGCCGCTTAGGATAAAGAGGAGATCCCTAAAGAAGAAGCTGTGTCAGAATAAGAGGCCTAGGAGGAAGCACGAAAGGAGCCTGAGTGAGAAAAGACATCATTCCAAGAGACCAAAGATACACCAAGGAAACCCACAGATGAGCATCCGATGGTTAGGGAAACTAGACCCATGGGATCAACCGTACCCCCATTCATCATGCTCCAAACGCCTTTGGTTACTCTGGGTGATCAAGTGCCTTAGAGCACATTTGGTGAGGTAGTAATAGTGGCCACATTGTCAAACTTTTTCTAGATACCCCACCCACCTCCAGAAGATGTTCTGATGGAGGGAAATGTTCCAGTAGATGGGCCAATGAGGCTAAAGAACAGCAGTAGCAGAATGACAGGGAAGATCTGCGAAATGAAAAGGTCGGTTCAACTAACACCAGGAGGGATGAGGAAGTCCCCATAGATACAAGCAATATTAAGGCCAGAGAAAAGGTTCTGGACATCACCATAGAAGAAACCAGCATGGAAAAAAATACTAAAGGTTTCAGAGAATAGGAAAAGGAACAAGAGCAAGAGAAGGAGAAAGAGCCCGAAGAAAATGTACATTCCAGGAACACATCGCCAGATTCTAAAGGGAATCCTGACACACAGGTCTTAACAACAGAGCCATCCCAACCTTCACATTGGTTGGTAGCATCAAGAAAAAGAAAGACCCCGATGGTCGCATCAGGCGCTCCACTCTCCTTGGCCAAAATGATGGCAAAAAATGTAGAGCCTTGTAAGCCCAAGAAAGTGTGGACAGTCCATACTCTCTGGACTGGACCGGCAGTAAACATAGTTGTGACTATTGCAACACCCCCTCTAGGTGCAGATGCAATGGCCATAAGGCCCAAAGACTATAACATCACAAAAGTGGCACTAGGGAGAAGAGACAAGCAAGGTGAACTGGACTTGCTAAGAGAGGCCACCAAAGTAGTAGAGGCCAGATAAATCAAGTAGGGCCAGAAGTTGAAGGAGGAAAGAGAGACTAATACCAATCTCCTCATGCTTCTAGTATAACTAACACAACCTTTTGCCGAGATCCACCTGGGAACCCCTTCCTCTAGATTACCGCTTGTGCAGGGTGACATGGGTTCTCTCTAGGCCATGAAGAAAAAGGTGTGGGATATAGATGGGTGGGCCACCGAGAAGGTAGCCACCATAAGAAAACTTCTAGTGGCATCCCTCCCAGACCTTTATCGGGTCGACATCCTTATCATCCAAGCAAATGGCTTCGCTATTACATGGGAGAAAGATTTAATGAAGTATGAAAAGTGGAGGGCTAAGCTGGAAGAAATTCACAATATTGGAGAAGAAGCCACCATAGAGGTGGGGATTTTGGGAGATGAATCATATGATTCCCTCTAGGACCGGTACTCCAAACTTGGCCTCAAAATTTAGGTATGCATGGAACTGGTTAAGGCCTTGAAAGAGAAATTGACCATGGTTCAATATCCCTCGGGCCTATTTCAGGCATTTGTGGCTGGAGTATTGCAAGTCGATCCCTTCACCACTGGATCATGTACCCTGGAGGACTACGTCCTCAGCAAGTTTGATGAACGGATGGAGTGCCTATATCTGGCTGCCAGAGATTTTGACCAGGGCAGGTTATCTAGACTATCCAAGACAATGATTCAGTCGCATGACACCAGAAAAATGGTGGATGAGTTATAGAATGGGGCCAGAGATGTTGAGGAAAAATTGGAGGTTGTCCGTAGGTGATGGGACAGTATTAAATATATAGATGAAGAAAGGCATAAGCCAAGTTTTGGAGACCTTGAAGAACAGTAAGCAACAATAAAAGTTCTCCAGAGTTTGGAGAATTCCATCAACCATGTATCGGTGTCATTCTTTATTCTTTAGGGTGCAAGATTCTAGATCCCGGAGTTTCGAATCCCACAATTTTGTATTCTTTCAGCGACTAGTGTCTTGGTTCTTGAAGCCGACCGGTCACTATCAGAAGGTTAATAAAAGTGTCAGAAAGCAGGCAACCACAATAAGGCACGTCGGCTCTGGGGATGATTCTGACAGGTGGTCTTCCCAAGGCACCACTCAAAAGTAACACTTGGTGCATCAAAGACAGTGAGCCGCCCTCCCATTTATGAGGCATGTAGCCTCAATCCCAAGGGGATCAGACTTCTTCTTTTCTCCTCCCAGATCTTTTCTCGAGGTTGATTCTTCCACTCCTTCCCTGTCTTATTCTTCTGGCATGTCAGACCTTTCCCATCTTGAGGTCTTTTGTAGCATGGCACAAGTAGTACCGGCCACCATAAATAGTATTATATTGTTAAGTGTGAAATAAGTTAGGTTAGTTTTAGGTCAAAACTTGTGTATAAATAATAAGTCTGACCTCATTCCAAGGGCTGGCAAAATTGATGATTTTTCTATCCATAGCTAAGAGCATTTATGTTTCCTCAGTTCTTAGTTGTAGAGCTCAATGCTCCTTAGTTTTTTAGAAGCTTTTAGTAGTTAGATGCTCCCTTGGAGCCACCATTATTGTACACACCAGTGCTTGCAAGAAATACGTTAATGAAGAAGGAAGGAACGTTCTATCAATGATGTTGTTAGCATTTTGATCTCTGGGTTAGTGGTATTTTGTGTTGTATGTTCTTTATGTCCCTTGCTCTGATATTTTAAGTAGATTAACGACCTCCTTTTTTCTCGCTATTGATTAAATATGAGTTGATGGTTTTGTATTTATTCAGTATTTAGTGTAGCATGTTAGAGCATGGTTGATGTTTTGAATGTTTGAAATAACTATAGGTAGATGGAATATTTCTAACCTTGCAGTATCTTTTGAAGTTTATTTGGTGAAGTTAAGAAATGCTTGCAAGAACCCCCACTTACTTAAATCCTCAAAGAAGATGACCCAGGATAACCAGCTATCCCCCCAAGAAAAATAGTCACATTCCTAACTAAGCTCCCGCACTGTTGATACCCAACTCTCACATGCTTGAAGGCCCAAGAAATCTCATTTCCTCGGACAACCTTTACAGCCAAAGTTGGCCGGTACCCTACTACCCAGTTACAACTTACATCTGTTGGTGGACCTGGTCACAAAGACCCGTCAACAGAAACTGGTGCTAGAAGGAGGGCATGAGCTCATCCCCCTCTGAAGATTTAGATTTTACACTGCCCAAACGTTCCCCAAGCCATAGTTTTAGGAGTCAAACCTTTAGTGGGATTGGATCATTTTCACTGGAAAGATTCAAAAGACTCCTTAGGTTAGCTCCCAATCCTGGAAGGTTTGTCAAACTCGAGCCTCCTGCTCGAAAGAAACAGACCCCAAAATCCAAGTCAACTACCATTGTTTGGGGATCTACTACAACTCAGAATACCTAAGTCCCCTAGACGGCCCTAGGAATTAGTGCTCAACCTAGACAGAACCCAACACCTTTGATGGCTGCGTATTTTGGAAATATCGGGTCCCTAATGGGACAATTTTTGGGTGCAACCAATGATCTCCCTACGTACCCAGAAAATATTTTTCCCCAATATGAACATTTAGGTTCACAAATAGTAGAAGAGCATCTGTAGGCATACAAAGATGCCATGAACTGACACCAGATCCAACATCAAGATGTTGTGACCCAGATGTTCCCTTTGTCCCTTAGACAGAACAAGCTAAACTAGTACCTTAACCTTCCCACCAACTCCATCAATAGCTTGCAGGACATGGAGGACACCTTCCTGGTTTCCTTCCTCATACACATGGACCCATAATGGTCACACAGCTAGTTCATTTCCATTAGGAAGGAACGGAATGAGCCCCTTGTAGCATTCAACCACTGGTTCCAATGCGCCTTAAAGCGGTGCATAGGTCTCTTCATCCCATCTACCGATGCAACTACTTAGAAGTATCTTAACGTGATGGACCTTTTTTTTTCCACTCTCCTCTAAAGAACTACCACCCTTGGTGACCAGGACACCTTGGCAAAAGTTTATAACCTGGCCTTGGAGTTATCCTGTGGTCTTAACAAATATTCAGGCGGGATTGGGCAGAGCATGCCATTTAACATGATACCTAATGGAACTTCTTACATTGGGGGATATAATCCTAATCAACCAATGGATGCCCCCACAATGGCCATGAATCCCCCACCACTACTGATAGACCAGCAGGCCCGGTATGTATATCCATCCCAAGTTCAGACAACACCGGGTCTCAAATCTTTTCCTTGGAACCAACCACAGCAAATGCAACAACCACATATACAACCATCTGGAGTGACTTTCTTTCATTCATCCATGGCTGGAGGATTTCCTCCCTCGACTCTGGAAAATGTTGCCCCTTTTCCAAGAAACCAACAATAGAAACCGTCACACTTTGACGCGAAAACCCAGTTGACCGCCGAGGTTGAATCCCTCTAGTGAATATTGTCTACACTGACTATGGACATGGGTCAACTGAAGGTGGGGTCATTTTCACCCCACAACTCTAATCCCTAGAGGGGGAACATTTTCTCCAGCAAACAAAACAACAATGTCACAGGAAGAAATTTCAACAACGGGCCTCATCCCAACCAACAGCAATGGAATGACAATGCTAATACCAGAGGTCCCCCTCTGAACCAAAATACCAATCAAAGTTGCACTAGACCTTCCCATTTCATGCCAGTCATAGACTTCCAACCTATGGCCAACTGGTGTAGATTGCACGATACAGGCTCTCATAATGAGGTGAACTGTGCCACACTAGAGAAAGTAATCATGATTTCCCAGCTGGACAAACAAAAAACTTCTGATCCTACTTCCCCAAAGCCTCCTATACAAGAGCCCACTCATGGTGCATTTTCCTATGATACTTTCTTCTTTGGAACGGGCAGAGAAGATGAAGAAAAACCCAAACTACAACGGTTCTTTGATGAATCTATTTCAACCTTTGAGGCCAACACCTTCACCAACTCATGGACTCCCTACAACACTCAGAGTTAGGCTGGTAAAGGACCAGTTTACATGCCCATGCCTCCCAAGGACACTCCTCCTTGGCACAACATGACTGATTGGTTCACCCCTCTCAAAGGCCCTGGCTCTAACCAAGCTAAGGACCCAGCCGAGGGAAGCCACCGATTCTCGGGAGGAAGATTTGACATCACAAAGGTGTTAGAACAAACTACCACCTCCATGACCTTGATGGAAGGTTTGTTGAACTTTCCCAAGTAGAAGAAGTCTCTTCTGAAGCTCTTGGAAAACCCAAAAGTTGTCATTTTCCCACCCAAGGCTATCTATTTTGATGACACCAACGTGGCTTTCTTCCAGGGAAATACTAAAGATCTCCCCTTGCTACTATGACTGAACATATAGGGGAAGAATATACATAATTTCCTAGTAGATTCTGGGGCTTTGAGCAACATCATGCCTTTATCCATATGCCAGAAGCTTTAATTCCACCCCACCTTGTCTAACAGTGCAGTAATCCAACTGGATAAAAATGTTGTAAAAATGGTGGGTAAACTAAAGAACATCTAGATTCAACTCATCCAGGACCCCAAGATAGCCAACGTGGTTGACATCCAAGTGGTAGACATCCCAGAGACTTATGGGATGTTACTTAGTCGCAATTGGTCCAAGTCCCTAAATGGATATTTCTCAACCAACTTTTCCCAATTGTAGCTCCCCTAGGAGGGAGAATCTAACCAGATCTGGGTTGAAAGTGAGCATCGGATGAAACAAGCCCTGACCAAAGTCAGGAGGGTAAATGAAGTCCTCTTCTCTGAGACTTCCCCTAGGGTGTACCAACCCCTTGAGATCTTAACATTTGATTTCACCCCCGAGGAAGACCCCATAGTTTCGCAGAGAACCCAGGACCTGGAAGAAAAACTAAGGGTTGAGGTTAACTCTCAGGGTACCACAATGAACCCCGCAACACTCTTATCAAACACTTGGCGCTGGGTGCATTACCATAAACATTCAGAGCTAGAGTGTGAGCCTTGCCTTTCCACTGCTACCTGGCACATCAACTCCCTCTGGAAGGAAGAACACACAGTTGATTCCCTAGGACCTAGTGCTTTTGCTGGTAGCGCCTCTCCAGCACCGTTCATCCGAGGATCCCAACCAGAAATCTCTCCAGAGACAAACCTCACCCATGTACCATCAACACTGGAGGAAACTCCTCTCAACCTTCCCAAAAAAAATCCAAAGACCACTTCGTCTTCCCAGCCCTAGACAATAAATGATGACTTGTGGACCCTTAAGTTTGACGGGTCCCGATCCAAACAGGGTTGCGAGGCCGGAGTGGAATTGATCAACCCATGGGGGAAATCCTTCCTCGCATCCTATACATTGTAGTTCAACTACACGAACAACATCACAGAGTATGAGGCTTTGGTACTTGGACTCCTATTTGTACTAAGGAAAGGAATCACTCACCTCTAGGCCCTGGGTGATTTAGAGTTGATTATTAAGCAGGTCTGGAGTTAATACACCTGTCACGATAAAAGGCTGGCCACATACCACAACTAGGCATGGAGCCTTATTGAGGATTTTGATGCCTTCAGCATTGATCTTATTCCCTAGAGAAGGAACTATGTTCCAGATGCCCTTGTCATTTCTACCAGCATGCTTGAGCCAATGGCTGGCTCCTGACTCCATAAATTTTCTATTGAGATGATCCCCACCCCGTCCATTCTGGACAACGTCACCCATTTTTATGTCTTTGAGGATGACCAACATATCTTGGCCTTCATGGCCAATGTCAGTATTTTTGAGGACCAAATAGTGGAGGAAAGAGATCACGATGATACTGGACAGGGTGATGAAGATGAAAGGATCATGAAACTACCAACCAACACCATCCCTAAGGGGATGGTCGCACTTGAATGAATCTTCAACTCAAACCCTTAGGGCTGGGAAAAGATACCATCCTCCTCTGAGGGAGGAAAATTTGAGAAAGTCAACATCAGCCAGCCTAGTGAAGAGAAAATGATACACATTGGAACCTCTTGCTCCCCTAAGGAGAAGGAGAAGATTCTTGCGGTTCTCTGAGAATACATTGATGTAATCGTGTTGGGGTATGAGGACTTGAAAACCTATGATACATCCATTATGACTCATACTATCCCACTCAAACCTGATGCTAAGCCTTTTTGGAAAAATCAATGACTGATCAACCCACTGATCGAGCCTCTAATTCATCTAGAGGTTCAAAAACTACTATCAACCTAAATAATCTTTCCAATCTGGCATACTACATGGGTTGCCAACCTTGTGCCTATGAGGAAGAAAAGCAGTGAGATTCACCTTTGGGTGGATTTTTGAAATTTAAACAAAGCTTCCAAGAAAGATAATCACCCTCTCCCCTCATTGGATGAGGTACTGAAAATTGTGAATGGATCACAAATGATGTCTTTCTTGGATGGGTACTCCAGGTATAACAAGTCATGGTTAAGTATGAGGATAGAGATAAAATGGCATTTACCACCAAGTGGGGAACGTTTGCCTATCGAAGAATGCCCTTTGGCCTGATTAACGCAGGCACCACATTTCAAAAGGCTATGGACATTGCATTCGAGGGCCTTTTGAACCGGTGTATAATCATCTATGTGGATGATTTGACCATCTTTTCTCAGGATAGGCGTGATCATTCTACCCACCTCACCCAGATTTGCAAGAGATGTTACCGGTATGGAATATCCCTCAACCCTAAGAAATGCATATTTGGGGTCACTAAAGGGAAGTTGCTTAGGCATATTATCTCCGAGAAGGGTATATCCATTGACCCTAAGAGAGTTGAAGTGCTGCTAAACCTAAAAATGATCGGAAGTAAGAAGGAAATGAGGTCTTTCTTTGATAAGATCAACTTTGTCTAGCGGTTCATCACTAGATTCACCAAGATTGTAAAACCACTCAACAAAATGATGAAGAAAGATACTAAAATTGAGTGGAGCCCTGAAGCAAAGTGGGTGCTCACCCAGATTAAACAAACAATCATGAAGGAACTAGTCTTGGCTAGTCCAGACTATTCCCTCCCCTTTTACATTTATTCCTTTTCTTCGCGGCATTCTTCTGTAGTAGTATTGACCCAGAAGGTCAAAGGGGAGGAATGACCAATTGCTTTCATGAGCTCCCCCTTTAAGAACATTGAAGTCCGGTATTTGCCTTTGGAGAAATAGGCCTTTTCTCTCATTCACGTCATGAATAAATTATGGCATTATCTTCTCCAGAGAAAAGTGCATGCTATCATCCCACACCAGGCAGTAAAGTCCTTGCTAATGCAGAGTGAATTGGGTGAGAGATGGGGCAAATGGATGGCCATCCTCCAAGAGTACGATTTAGAAATGCAACCAATGAAGATAGTCTGAGGCCAGGGATTATGTAGAGCGATGGCAGAAGAGACTCCACACATCGAATGTCTGACATATATAGTGGGATCCATCACTCAGGATCCATGGTACACAGACCTGGTGTACTTACTATTGAATAATAGATGCTCAGAGGGATTGCCTCCAAACAAATGTCACACCCTACGATTGAAAAGAGCACACTTCATGATAAAAAATGCCACACTTTTTTGCAGGAACTATGAGGGAGTGTACCTCTGGTGCATTGATAGGGTTCAAGCTACAAGGATAATCAAAGAATTCCATGGGTAGTTTGGAACTGGGCATGGCTCAGCTGACACCACTGCCCATCAAATCCTTCAGGCCAAATACTATTGGCCCTCTATCTTTAGGGATGTCTACACTCACATCAGGAAGTGCCATACTTGCCAAATCATGGCACATCGTGAGAGGAACCCAGCTATGCCTTTGCAGCCGTTCTTTGAAGCTAGACCCTTTGCCCAATGGGCATTTGACTTTATCAGGGAAATCAACCCCAACTTCTATGCCAACCACTGGTATATTCTAACTGCTACCGATTATTGCACCCGATGGTCTAAATCAATCCCTTGCAAAAACAAAACGACAAATGTAGTCATAAAATTCCTAGAAGAAAACATCATCATGCGATTCAGAATGCCCTTTGCTATAGTATGTGACAATGGCCTAGCATTTTCTTCAGCATAATTACTTGAATGGACCTACGAAAAGAGGATCACTCTAAAGTTTTCCAGCAACTATTACCCCCAAGGGAATGGTATTGCTGAATCAACCAACAAAAATTTACTTGAAGTGATCAAACATCTATTAGAACAGAACCCCCAGGACTGGCACCAAAAGAAAAGATTCACTCTCTGGGTGGATCATATTTAGATTAAGGAAGCCCTGGGGACCTCCCCATTTCATCTGGTTTATGGCCAAAACCCAGTCTTCCCCATTAACTTACAAATCCCAGTTTTACAATTTATGTAGGAATTCAGCAACCAGGACAACATCGTGGAGGTTCAGCTCCTAAATCTGGTGTGAATGGAAGAACAAAGAGATGTAGCCCTTGAAAACTTTGTGCATCATCAAGTAGTCATGAACTGATGGTTTGACCGAAAAGCCCAGTATAAGGCCTTTCAGATCTCAGACTTGGTCCTTTTGTGGGACAAAGCCCAGAAAAAGAAGGGAAAACACACCAAATTCCAACGGCTCTGGCTTGGACTATACCTGATATCTGAGATCTACAGGGAAAATACTTATCACCTCAATACCATGACCAGAGAATTCATTCCATTGCCCATCAATGGATAGTTTCTCAAGCATTATTTTGAATGAGGTGAGTTTGTCCAGAATTATACTATATGTAAATTTCTCACTTGTAAATATCCTTCCTAGTGCTCTGTTTGGGGTGCCTTGCCTTATAAATAGTTTTGTTGGCTGTCCTCTGGGACCGCCCCTTTTCTTTTTTTTTTTTTTTGGCTTTGTTCTTTATTTTCTAGGTTCCCAGTGTTTTCCCCGCCCTTTTTGTAGACCAGTATGCTTCACATAACATCTAGTCTTTGGAACAATACCTTTGGCATTATGGTGAACTTGGAATCTATTGTTAGAATGGTGGAATTGGTCCACACTCCAAAATTATTTTGTGAGTTTGGTAACAGGATATGAGTAATCATCATCAGATTCATCCTTGAAATTTTGGAAATTAGTTAAATCAAGACTAAAGGAACAAGTAATCAGACACATCGAGGGTAGATTGGTTGCACTAGTTTGTTGGCCCAAGTCTGAAAACTATTTAAATTCTTTCTGGGTCTAGATTTTCCCCCCCCCTATTTAGCAATTAGAAGTGGATGTAAAGGTGAAATAAGTACTATCATTAAAATTAGCAAAGCTTAAGGTTAATGGTGAAAGGAGTACCACCTTCCCATCTAAGAAAAGAAAGAAATAAAGAGAACTAAAGGGTGGATAAATTCTAGTATCTGGAGGAAACGAGTAGATTTGATGACTTTGGTTTGATATATTTTGTGCCTCTTGTCTACTTCTCCCAGAGGTCATCATCTTGATTTTCTTTCAAAGAACACACTTCACAACTGACAAAAGACCAAGGATTGAATCATGTATGGGCCAGATTTTCTCAAACACTTTGCACCTTGCAAGCAGGATACTCCAAGTAACGGTTGATTCTAGTTTTTCTAACCAAATATTCTACAGTTCTCAAATGTGCTAAGGCATTCATCCCAGATAGTCGCCATTTGTTATGCCATGCATACTCGTCCCTATATTTTGTGTGCAAAATGTTGGGTCCCCCTCTTTTCACTTTTTCTCTTGCCTTGTTTCTTTCCTTTTTTCTTTGTTTTCCCTCTGGGATTTTCTTTCGTGAGGTTTGTTTTTCTTCCTTTTTTTTTTCTTGTGTCTCTAGGACCTAGTCCCAGAGGTTTATTCTCTCTAGAACCAGATTCTGAAATTCAGGATTCTTTTCAACTATGTCTCCTTCTGTGAGAAGGCATAGTTGCGTGGAATCCCTGGGCGTAGATTCTGGAGGTCTACATGTTTTGGATTTTGCAGAGAAAAGTGTAAATTTTTTTTACCCTAAAAGTATAAAGGGAAATTACCCATCACTTTCACAATTACCGCGATTAAAAACACTTAGCATTCAGAGCGATTCTTAGGCAATTAAACTATAATTAAGCTGTGAGTTATTCTATGCATAGTGGTCAATTACAAGCTTATTTGCGGTGTCTATTCATGATCGTTCGAGGTTAGACTTGTTGCAGAGCACTCTTGGTGTCCTTCTCACCTATTCTTCATGTTTCAAGGTAGGTCCTCGGTTTGTCCTCTGGTCTCTTTTTGTTTCTTTTTTTCTTCCTGTTTCCTTTTTGGTTTTGCTTTGTTTAGTTTGTTGGTTCACCTTTTGTGTTTTGTGTTTTGGTTTGCCTCCCGTTGGTGGGTTGGCTCTTCCAGAGGGTTTTCCATGCTCTGTGTAATTGTAAACTAATGTATACAATGTATATTATCCTAGGGTAGCTCGTGTATTTATGTAAATATTTTATAAGTCTATAAGCAGTTTGTAAATACCGTGTATTTTAGTGTATATGTGTTTTGTCCTTTGACCCTCTATAAATTTGTGTATATACTTTGTGTGTATACTTCTAAGTTGACGAGCTCATTGTGCTCTGTCATGTTTTAACTCACCATTCCAATCTCTTCGAGATGGAGTCGCCACGGCTTGAAATTAGCACCTTGCTAGTTCAAGCCATGGTAGCTTTCTCTCTCCTCTGTCTCATCACCTTAATGGCAGGATTAATTTCCCACGAATGGGTATTCAAGCCATGTCCTATCCGGCATTCAATTTTCCCTATATTAGCCCACCTGTTAGTATTAATTCCTTTATGTTTCGTGTCACGTGACCACATGCCAACCCACATCAGCCAAGTATAGTTTTCCACTGGTCATATCGACACGGCAACGGCTAGTTTATCTGGACTTCAGGCACCGAGAAATCCCTTATCGTTTGTTTCCTCCTATCACTTGGTTCAACACCCCGGAGTCCTACTCACGTCTATTTCAAGTATTCCAAGATTTTTTTTAACATATTCTAACACTTGTTGGACAGGTGCAATGTGGTGATGAATTCCCCAGAGTTCCTAATGTTATTTTAATATATACCATGTTCTAACAATTTTTTGGTCTTGTAGGTTGTACATAATTGATCAAGATGTCTGAAGTAATCACCCCTCCTGATAGCTTGGAGCTACCTACCACCTCCATTCAGGCGGCCACAAAAACCAAGGCTGAAAAGATGTTGGAAAAGCTACCCTTGACCGCCAAATACCTAGAGGGAACTCTCATGGGGTCCAAGGTGGACTCCAAAGTCCAGGAAATAATAGACATGGAACCCAGACTTTGGGCTGAAATGCAAGGCTTGATCCAAGCCATTTAACGGTTGAAGGCCGGTGGAGATAGTATAGCTACTCATTTGGCCACCTTCGACATCATCAAGGCCATAAAATTTCTGTGTTCGGTGCAGTCACTAGAACTAATACTTTAGTTGGCAACATTGTACAATGCACCTACCTAGACTGTCCTGCTTGCTGATCCCCAGCCATTACAGTATCCAGTGACAATTGTCACTCTAGATGCAGTGAATTTTTCCTCAAGGCTAGGGATTTCATAGTTCAAAGGATCTTCCATCATCACCCGAGCCAAATCATTACAGGAGTTCAAGGAAGCCGAGATGGTCTCCTGACAATCTCTCAATAGTCGGTGGTTGAAGTCCTCGAAGAGGGACCATAAATGAATGAAGTTGGAAATTCCCCATGGGGATTTCAAAGAGCCAATTCAGGTGGGCATCATATTCTTATGCAGGATCTTTGGGTTACCCCACGCCCAGGATTTCTTGGCATGGATGTATTATTTTCTTTACTACATCACCACTCATGAAGATCTTCAACTGGGCGGCCATCATATAAAAGCATGTGGACACGCAGCTGAAGGGCATCATCTAGAGTTCCAAGTTTGACATGACATCATATGTGCTATGGGCATTAGCCCAACAAATATCAGCTTTTCCAGGTTTGGGAACAATTGGTGAACTTGGAAACGGGCTGGGTCAAGTAACACCATGGGATCATTATCCCCAAATACAATGGGAACTTAGCTTCTCAAATTTCTATCACGTAAATGATGCTTTCATTTACCTAACATCCTAACACTTACCCGGGACTCCAAGTACCGATTTTCATAGGAGGTGATGAATTTGGTCAGCACTTATGGCTGCTATTTTATTCAGTTTTAGCACCACACCTATATTCAGGTGACCGGCTTCTCTGGGAAGCCCTATCTTCTTCCCCGGTATTATGGGGATAGAATCATCCTTTTGGAGTTCTACCAATAGATGATGGACCTGCACACCTTCTTTACATTGAAGAAGGTTATCAATGTCCCATTCCCATTTTTCATGCAGGAATTATACGTGCAGCCTTGCCGTGGAAAGAGAGGCAAATAATGAGTTTAAAAACCTGGGACTGGTGGAATTCCACCATGCTTGAAAGAACTATGATCCTCTGGGAAAGATTTCCACATCACTTCCCTGGGCATCCCCACTGCATGAAGTAGATATTGAAGATTTTTGGGTAGACTGCCAAGATAGTTTTGATCTCCAGGCCCAACAACATTCACAAATGAGCAAGGGACTCATGAAGACACTTGACCTTCAGACTTTCCTGAAGGATTTTTTGGATGACGAGCCACTAGAGGATCCAACATAAAAAGGATAGGGATTGGACAAGTTAGACCTCCCTCTATTGGATTGGGCCACCCTGGAATATTTTACAATTGAGGGAGTATGTCACCCTATTTTAGAGGCAAGTAACCAATATTTTACCTGGCATGTCCCAAGAGCACCCGGAAGAAACCAATGGTTTGTAAGGCCGCTCCCTCTTCTGCTGGTGCCAAACCTATCCCATCTTCCACTGCCACTAGACCTATCCCATCTTCCGCCACCACCGAACCTAGAACGAGTAAGGGGAAGTAAAAATAAGATACCCCAGCCAAGGTGCCTCCCCAAGGTCCCACCCCTTTAATGGTACAACTACAACAAAAAATGGAGTTGGCAAGGCTAGTCAGCCATTAGATAAGAATACAGATATCTTCTGGCCTCCTCATAACTCCAATGGTGTCTACTCACCCGGCGGGATCCCCGTCGGTGGCTGTGATGATGAGCAGACAAAATTTTGCCGAGGTGAAGTCCACCAGTATTCTGGAGACTGAGCTCCCACTGATGAGAAAGAAGAAGAAAAAGGTGACCCCCACACCAAGCGTAGCCTCTAGCCCCAGTATACCAGAATTACCTCTAGTTGACATCAGTTCAGGCTCTCCTAAACTGGAAAATATTTCTGACTCCTCACCCCCACATGATGACTTTGATGACACTTTCTCAGTGGATGAGCTCATGGACCTTAATCAAAATATAGGTCACGCGGTGGAGGAAATTACCGCTCAGAATAAAGAGGAGATCCCAGAAGAAGAAGTTGTGTCAGAACAAAAGGCCTGGGAGGAAGCACAAAAGGAGCCTGAGTGAGAAAAGACACCGGTCCAAGAGACTGAAGATACACCAAGGCAACCCACAGATGAGCAGCCGATGGTTGGGGAAACTAGACCCACGGGATCAATCATGCCCTTATTCATCATGCTCTAGATGCGTTTGGTTACTCCGGGTGATCAAGTGTCCCGGAGCACATTTGGTGAGGTAGTAATGGTGGCTACATTGTCCAACTTTGGCTAGAGACCCCACCCACCTCTAGAAGACATTTTGATGGAGGGAAATGTTCCAGCAGATGGGGCCAATGAGGCTGAAGAATAGCAGTAGCATAATGACCGGGAAGATCTGGGAAATATAAAGGTCAGTTCAAATAATGCCGGGAGGGATGAGGAAGTCCCCAAAGATACAAAAAATGTTGAGGCCAGAGAAAAGGTTCTGGACATCACCATAGAAGATGCCAGCATGGTGGAAAATACTAAATGTTCTAGAGAAGAGGAAAAGGAACAAGAGGAAGAGAAGGAGAAAGAGCCCAAAGAAAATGTACATTCTGGGAGCACACCGCTAGATTCTAAAGGGAATACCAATGCACAGATCTTAATAGTGGAGCCATCCCAACTGCCCTAGTGGTTAGTAGCGTCAAGAAAAAGAAAGGCCTCGGCAGTTGCATCGGGCGCTCCACTCTCTTTGGCCGAAATGATGGCCAAAAATGCAGAGGCTCGTAAGCACAAGAAAGTGCAGATAGTCCATACTATCTAGACTAGGCTAGCAAGAAACACAGTTGCAACTATCACAACACCCCCTCCAAGTGCAGATGAAGCGATCGTAAGGCCCGAGGACTATAACATCACAGAAGTGGCACTAGGGAGAAGAGACAAGCAAGTTGAACTGGACTTGCTATGAGAGGCCACCAAAGAAGTAGAGGCCAGATATATAAAGTAGGGCCAGAAGTTGAAGAAGGAAAGAGAGACTAATGCTAGTCTCCTCGCACTTCTGGCAGAACTAACACGGCCTTTGGCCGAACTCCACCCGGGAAACCCTTCCTCCAGATTTTGCTTGCACAAGGTGACATGGATTCTCTTCGAGCCATGAAGAAAAAGATGCGAGCTATAAATGGGTGGGTCATCGAGCAGGTAGCTTCCATAAGAAAATTTCTAGTGGTGTCCCTCCCAGACCTTTATCGGGTCAACATCCTTATCAGCCAGGCAAATGGCTCTGCTATTATACGGGAGCAAGATTTAATGAAGTGTGAAAAGTGGAGGGCTGGGCTGGGAAAAATTTGCAACATTAGAGAAGAAGTCACCACAGAGGCAGGGATTTTGGGAGATGAATCATATGATTCCCTCAAAGCCTAGTACTCCAGAATTGGCCTCAAAATCCCTTCACCATCAGAACATGTACCCCGGAGGACTACGTCCTCAGCAAGTTTGATGAACGGATGTAGTTCATGTATCTGGCTGCCAGAGATTTTGACCAGGGAAGGTTATCTAGACTATCCAAGACAATGATACGGTCACAGGATGCCATAAATATGGTGGATGAGTTACAGAATAGGGCTGGAGATGTTGAGGAAAAAGTGGAGGTTAGTCATAGTCAATGGGACAGTATTAAAGATATAGATGAAGAAGGCATAAGGCAGGTGTTGGAGACCTTGAAGAACAGTAAGCAGAAATAAAAGTTCTCTGGAGTTTAGAGAATTCCATCAACCATGTGTCGGTTGCATTCTTTATTCTTTGCGGTGTAAGCTTTCGGATCTCAGAGTTTCAGATCCCACAATTTTGTATTCTCTTCAGTGACCAGTGTCTCGATTCCCGAAGCTGACAGGTCACTATCAGAGGGTTAATAAAAGTGTTAGAAAGAAGGTAACCGTAATAAGGCATGTTGGCTCAGGGGATGATTTTGATAGGTGGTCTTCCCAAGGCACCTCTCCAAAGTAACACCTAGCACATCAAAGACAATGAGCCACCCTCCCATTTATGAGGCATGTAGCCTTGATCCCTGGGGGATCATATTTCTTCTTTTCTCCTCCCGGCTCTCTTCTCGAGGCCAATTCTTCCACTCCTCCTTCATTGTCTTATTCTTCTAGCATGTTAGACCTTTCCCATCTCAAGGTCTTTTGTAGCGTGGCACAGGTAGCATCGGCCACCGAAAATAGTATTATATTGTTAAGTATAAAATAAGTTAGGTTGGTTTTAGGTCAAAACTTGTGTACAAATAATAATTCTGACCTCATTCCAAGGGTCAGTGAAATTGATAATTTTGCATTCCATAGCTAATAGCATTTTTGTTTCCTCAGTTCTTAGTTGCAGAGCTCAATGCTCCTTAGTTTTTTAGAAGCTTTCAGTAGTTAGATGCTCCCTTGGAGCCACCATTATTGTACACACCAGTGCTTACTAGAAACATGTTAATGAAGAAGGAAGGGTTCTATCAATGATTTTGTTAGCATTCCGATCTCCGTGTTAATGCTATTTTGTGTTGTATTTTCTTTATGTCCCTTGCTCTAATATTTTAAGTAGATTAACGACCTCTCTTTTTCTCACTATTGATTAAATATGAGTTGATGGTTCTATATTTCTTTAGTATTTAGTGTAGCATGTTAGAGCATGGTTGATATTTTGAACGTTTGGCATAACTATAGGTAGATGGAATATTTCTAACCTTGCAGTGTCTTTTGAAGTTTATTTGGTGAAGTTAAGAAATTCTTGTAGGAACCCCCACTTACTTAAATCCCCAGAGAAGATGAGCTAGGATAACCAGCTATCCCCCTGAACAAAATAGTCACATTCCCAACTAAGCTCCCACACTGTCGAGACCTAACTCTCACGTGCTTGAAGGCCCGGGGAATCTAATTTCCCCAGACAACTTTTACAGGTGAAGTTGGTCGGTACCCCGGTACCCAGTGATAACTTACATCTGTTGGCGGACCTGGTCACAAAGACCCGTCAACAAGGGTGTTCTAATTTGTTATTGAAACCCAACCCTATTTTTTCTTTAGTGTCTCTGAATTCCATATGGATAGGCTCAATGAGTCCCTTTCCTTTATCTCCTAATGGTCTCTTCCCTTTGTATCCCATTTTTTTAAGAAGGTCATAACATTTACAATATTTTTTGGGAGATATATCAACATGCTTTACTTCATTTTCTCTCTTTTCCCCCCTTATAGAGCCAAGCCAAGACTGCTTTATCCTCTTTTTCTTCCTCTTGAGAAGTAGAGTCTCTAACCATACCAGTTGGTTCATGAATGTCATTTACTTTTGATGTAGCAGGTGTAAAAGAGAGGGATGGTTTCTCATATGATCTTGGAGACATGAGAATGTTAGCCAATGGTGGTTCTTGTCTAGTTTGTATTCCCCCATGATATTTTCTTCAAGTTTTAGCATCTTTCCAAAGATTCTCATCACCATGTCTTTAGAGGTTTTAGCTGGGAACTCTTTTGGAACTTCCTTATTGTGAGGAACCATACTATCTTCCTTAATGTTATTGTAAGTGTAGCTTGAATCTGCAGGAATTGTTACTTCCACCCCATTGTGTGTGAATTTGATACATTGGTGGTAATATGTTATAGGCCAATAGCAGATCAAGAACTTGAAAAACCACATTACGTTCAATTGGTCCTATATTGGTAAAACAACTAGTCCATTGGATAATCTTTCCTCTTCATCATAAGCCTTGATGATTATCTTACTTCTTGAATCAATTATTTGTTCTAAAAGACCCAATGCCTTGACCATATTGAGAGTACATATATTCAACCTTGCACCTCCATATATCAATGTACATGTTTTACATGGTGTTTATGGATCAGAACTTCAATGTGAAGGGGTTGATTATGGGGATGAGTCAAAGATCTGTCATCTTATTCTAAAAAGGAAAGATAATGTGAAGCTGATATGTGATTGACCATTTCCTAGAAATTTTCCACATCTATTTCTTTCAAAACATTTGAAGAATGTAGGGCTTATTCAATAACTTCCCTATGCACTAGAGATATTTTTAGTAACTCAAATATGGAGATCTCAGCCGAGGTCCTTTGCAATTGGTCTACCAAGTTATAGTTGGCAAATGGTATGGGAATTGTTTGTCTTGACATTGCTGGTTTAGGAATTGTGACAGCAGGTGGTTTAGATGATGTTGCCTATTTGGATGAGGAATTAACCCCTTTAATCATGATTTTTTCTTGGCTTCATGTTACTATGTTCAAATGTTTTGACTTTTCCTTAACACCTTTGATAGAGATCACATTGATTGATTCATTCTTTATGTCCAACATATTGATCACATGATCATTATGGGAATAGGTGTAATTGACTTAATTTCATTTTCCTTTAGAGGCTTCTCCTTTTTCATAGTTGGGAAATTTTTTATTATATGTCATGTGATCTTCATTATATGTATGTCCTTCCACTTTGATCTTGTCTCCGTCAATGAGATCTAGTATAACATGTTTGAGTTTAACATAGTCATTAGTCTTGTGTCCTTTATTCTTATGGAACTCACAATATGCATTATTATTCCACCACCTTGGTTTTACTTCTAGCTCCCATGGTTTTCACTCTGATACACTAATGATTTTGTTATCCAAGAGAGTCTTCAAAACTGTCTCAAGAGGTTCTCCCAATCGAGTAAATTTTTGTTGTGATCTAGACATCCATGGATTATTCTTGTTGGTATCAGTGTTTTCTCTTGGTATTTTTGTTGTTACCTTAACTTCTTTTCTTTCTTGTAGGTTAATTGTGAGATAAAACATATCTAGTTTAGCATTTGCATTCGAGGCTTCAACCACTCCATCATTAACAACATTTTTATTCTTGTTCCACCATTTAAGTTTGTTGTTATAGTTGTTAGAGGATTTATTGTTTCTTTGGAGTGTGATCTCTCCTTTCTTGACCATAAATTCTTTAGCACAAATGGATTTATTTATCATTCTATCAAAACTGGGAGAAGCTTTCATTTATAGAGTGTAGTTCATTTTAGGTACTAAGTTGTTTATAAAGATCTCCATCTTTTCAGATTCAGGTATTGGTCTTGATTACCTTGCAAATATTCTCCTCCATCATTGCAAAAAGTGTTTGAAGGATTCACCTATTTGTTGTTTTGTGTCACAAAGATCCATAATGGTAACATTGTGTTGTATGTTGTATGAGTAATATTCAAAAAATCTTTGAATTAACTCCTCAAATGTTTGCACACTTGGTGTTAGTTTAGAGAACCATTCCATAGCATTTCCACCTACAATTCCTGGAAATAGTCTTATCAAGTATGTTGGTTCGTGCATGTATTCTATGCTTAGGGCACAAAATTCTCTTACATGGTCATGTGGATCAGTTTCTCCCATGTATTTTTCATATTTGGTTCATGACATGTTAGGTTGGAATGGAACCATTTTTATGCTCTTGTCAAAAGGAAACAAACATATGTTCTCCATGGATTATTTCTTCGTTGGTTTAGTATTCTCTTTCTTGAGTGTTGTGAGTTCCGTTTGCATTTGATATACCTGTTTCAAGAGTATGGAGATGTTGGAAATAAAATAATTGGAAAGCAAGATACTGAGAGGGGGGGGTGAATCAGATCTTCAAATTTAAACATTTAAAAACAAACTGATCCACATTCATACATATATGAATCTAATGTAATATTAAATAGCATCCACACAATGAAATAAATAACTCTTAACACAAGAACTTGGTAACCCAGAAACCCAAATAGGTAAAACTGGGGTGGGGATGACACCCAGAAAATTCTCCACAACTGCAGTAATAAAGTGTGTCTGTTAGGGCTACAAAAGTTGATTACAAGATGCAATATACCCTGTTAAAGGTCTGCCTGGTTAAGAGCTAAAGATCATTAAAATCTACCCTGTGAAAGGATTTCAACTTACAATAAAGTAAGCACTTTGTTAGGAGATTTAGAAAGGTCTGCTAGAACCACTTTGTTAAGAGATTTTCACCTGATACAATGATTAGAATATCTCAAGTATTGATCCTTTGTTATGCACTCAAGTGCTGATGACGAATCTCCTCTTTCCAGTACCTTATATGATCTCACAATCTGATATAACTTTACTATGATGTTCACTGTGCTATCACTCTACTTGATCTATGCTTCTTAACAAAATAACCCTCTGTGCATTTCACTTCAAAAATGCAGTCACCACTTCTCTCCACACACTTAAAAAATAGGGTTTAGAAGCAATCTTATATATCTGTTCAAGTCTAATAGCGAGATCTAACTCAATGATCAAGATCTATTACCCATACCTTGAAGGTATTACAATTAATTATTACAATAGATCATGCATAAGATAAAACAATTAAATGCATAACCAAATCCGTAGGAAAATATTAAATGCATACATAAGTCGGCACAAAAAGCTTATATAAGCCGGCCTGAACACTTATCCTTGAAGTTTGAATCATTCCAGACATGTATACAAAAATTGTTCTGCTCGGCACTTAACATCTCTGTCGCTCGGCACTGAGTATCCTACTCGGCTCGGCATGATACTACTCGGCAACCTGAATACTGCTCAACAATGTTGCTCGGCCTTGCATAGTTTTAGCTCAGCCATAGTGATAGCCAACTAAAAACTACCTAAGTGAATGACTAAGTGTTGGTCACTAATCATCAATAGAACTTAGAGATTAATAGGAGATAGGTGTTTGTACCTCTTCTTCCTTCAACATTTCAACATCATAGTATTTGGGATGTTTAACTCCAAGAGAAGCTAAGTGAAGGAAGTATTTTTCTTTATCTTCTCCAATGATTTTTCCAAGGTCCTTTTAAAATTCCTACTTTGTTTGATTTTTTTGTCTTCTTCTTCTAATATGTCCTCATCAATTTCTGAATCAAACAAAGGACAATCATGATTTCTCTCTTCTTGACTTTCCCTTTCATCTTGTTCTTGGTTATATTCTTCAAAGGCAGCACTCCATTCATGATTAGGTGCATCCATTTCAGGTGAGTCTTGATCAAAAATAGGATTTGTTCTACATGTCTCTCCTTGTAGAATTTTAGGCAATCTTGGAGGTCTTTCTGAATCATCAGAAAGGTATTATTTACTTCTTGTGTTAACCATTAAAGAAAGGTCTCAATTTTTTAAAAAGCGTTCCAATTGTGTCAAAAGGAATTTCCAAATTTTCCAAATGAATTTGTCCAAGTTGTGGTGAGTGTGAGTTTGTTTGTTTAAAGTGATTAATTCCAGCATCGGAGGGTTAGAATTCCATGATAGTTAGTTGGGAATCAAGAAGATTTTTTTAGTGAAGTGAAAAAATGATTTGGGATCAATTGTGACACCCCTAAAGAACATGCAAGGTAGACTTCCAATTAAATTGAGAAACAGTGCCAGGCAGACTAGCAAGAAAGTAGAACTAGACTGAAGAGCCAAAAGGGTATCCAAAACTATAGAGTTTCTAAGTTTGACATGTGTGTAAGTCCTCTTTGTCCTAGATGCGACTAACTAGATGTGAGCTTATTATTCCTAGATGTGATCTTGTTTCCTAGATGCGAGCCAGGATTTACCAAAAGTGAGCTTGTTTCCCACATGCGATTGTGTTTCCTAAATGCAAGCCAGTATTTACAAAATGTGACTCTCTAGTGCTTTTTTCTAATTTTTTCCACTTTGTCTTGAAGAATGTGAAAACTTGTTCGAATCTAGGGTATGTTTGATAAATTCCAGAGTGTTTTTTAGTAGCATAGATATCTGTGGTTGTCAAAATATTGATTGTTTGAGGGTGTTTATCTTTTTATTTCAATTTTTACACATCAAGCAAGTTGTTAAGTGACCAAACATGCCTATTCCCTGAAATCTGTGGCATAGCATAAAAAATTTCTCATAAACTTAGGTAGACACTCAAATGCTAATCAGAATATGACCATCACCAAGCACGTAATGGCTCCAATCATGATGTTGTATTATCCAACTCCAAACGCAAGTGAGCACATGAAATGACGAGTATCTTAGGGAAATTACTATTTCCCTTGCACAAATATTATCACCTTTAGGAGATGAATTAGGTGGTCTTAACTATAAAGTGTTTTAAACTGGGCATCTATTCGCAACTGTATCCCATAGAATTACACAAGGAAAAATTAAGGCATACAGACCTATGAGTACCTAGATGAGTGTAGTCTTGCAAGAAAGATTCAAGCAGCTCCACTCTACACACATCCAAGCATGTCCAAGGAATGATTCAAAATTCCAAGGACAAAACCAATTACGTCTTGCGAGACTTTGGACTCAAGGAAGCATTTTGATTATAGTGAGATGGAAGGGCTGGCATTCACCTTTCCTCACTTGGGTCATTCTTGAGAGATTTTTTCCTCAACCGGTAGGCCCTCTAAAGTTAAAAGCAATAAATAGGATTGGCGGCTTAGGATTCTATATTTTTTATTCTTCACAAGGAAGAAGAGAATACTCTCCTATCCATGCCATTTTCTCCTATCAAACACATTATGCAATTTATTTCTCTCAAATTTTTAAACTCAATACTTAGTCCCCCATATTGAGTTTTAGATTTTCCAACTTGGGAAAAGAGCATAATCATCTATATGGACTAAGAATCAAATTTAAATTCAAAAATTTAGGTTCCTATTAAAGAAATTAACCAAAACACTTTTGAGCAATTTAAGTTTTTTTCCCCCAATTTCTATTCAATTCCTAACTTGATGTTTGAGGTTTTGATTTTCCATGAAGGAAAAGAGCATACTTCACTAATCAAGTTATAAAGTGTAGATAAATTGTGTTAAGTTCCTATTGCAAAAGAAGTTTGGTTGAAACACGTAAGGAAACCTACAAAACCACTTGTTAGTAGTTTCATTCCATCTTCTTAGCCAAAGAAGTCTTCAACAACATCCTGCAATAACTCATTAGGCTGCTCAAATAATAAGATCCATCCAAAAACATACAAAGTTAGTTGAATAGTTATCAAATTTATCAAACATGCCAGTAAACTAACCAAATGTGATCTTATTTCACAAATATGATCAAAGAATGACTAAATGTGAGCAAAGATCCTAAACATGAGCCTTTACACTAAATGTGATATGGGATTAACAAGATGTGATCCTTTACCAGAAATGACTTAGGATTAATAGGATGTGATGCAGGATATCAAGGATGCGAGCTTCTTTTTGGGATGCAATCCTTTGCTCCTAAATGTGATCCTTTGCTTCCAAATGTGATTCTGCACCCAAAAATAGAGAACAAAAGATGATCAATTGGCTCAAAATGGTGATAAATATGGGGCTCGACCCCATGGTAGGTTGCATAAATGTGTGTGTGAATTATGTACCTACAAGCTACAACACAACACTTCAATATTTCATTGCATCAATGGTTATAAATATGAAAATCAATTGAAAATCATAAGGAAACCAACATATTGCTTCCTATCTAAGAAGAATATAATTTAAGCTATAATTGCCCATAGATTATACATTAAATCAGTGACACATTGAGTCATAGAATGGAAGATTTATTGATAAAATGAAGCTAATTAACATGAAATTCATGCTTATAAACGATGAAAAGATTCAATTGAAGCACAAATTAAATTTATCTAATTAGCTAAGTGAAATTATTAAACAAAATTACA
This sequence comes from Thuja plicata, assembly GCA_018584345.1. NCBI lineage: Eukaryota > Viridiplantae > Streptophyta > Pinopsida > Cupressales > Cupressaceae > Thuja > Thuja plicata. The sequence goes on along the minus strand of MU224257.1, from coordinate 1,634,321 downwards.
TCATAAGGATGCAATTATAATTCTAAAATTGTGGGCCTATTGAGCTCAAAATTCAATCCTTTTATGGAAGAATTTGAGAAATGAGTGGTTGAGATTAATTTGTGAGGAGAGGTGAGGATGGGATCTTTGGTGATCCATGTGAGTGAACTCTCATTGGTTCATGGATTGACTTTCCATGTGCAAGTGATGATTTGTAATTAGATAATTTATTTAATTCTTTTAATTAATTACTTTAGCCAAGGATTTAATTGGGTTGTTTTTATTTAAATAGGCCAAGGTAATTAATGTGATTTAGTGATGAAATCACTTTGATTTTAGGAGATTAAATTGATTTTGATTAATTATGTCAATAATCAAATAGTTGGATTGACATAATTAGGGGTATGATCACATTTATGGAAAATAGGGTCTCTAGTTAGAGTAGACCAAATTAGGGTGGTTACAATTACAATGATCAAAATATTTTATAATATCAATTGTCAAATTGATTAAACCTTCCATGGTCCAATAATTTTTATTCTCCCCTTTTAGACATATGATAATGTTGTTTGAGTCCCCTTCAAGCCACACATTTATGCAATTGATCTTTATAGCTAGATTTGGGACTTGGAAAGCCCCCATGGCCTCAGCTAGGTGGTTAGTCTGGTTTCTCATGGGGAGTTCCACCACCGCTATTCCTAGCCCTGGTAGAGTTGTTAACTTGACCTGGTTTTACATTTTTATTCCTTTTTCTTTTAACATTTTTCTTTTATTTTCATTTTCTGTGTCATTGACTTTAATATATATATGAACGATTATGACATCATTCTTCCAGGTTGGCTGCCAAGGTGGTAGTAGAATACTCTCTGATTTTTCAACTAGAGAATAGAGGAAGGACATATCAGCATCATTAGTACAGGTATTTAAGTGAGAAGCGTGTGAAATCCAGTTAGATATCCCTAATTTCATGAAATTAAAAGTATTAATGCTAATTTCTATGAAAAACTTGTTAGTATACAAAGATATAAAAAATAATCTTTCATTTTAAGCCAGGAGTAAATGCAGTTACCTTTTTTAGTACTCAAGGAGTATGAATTTCCTCTGATGGCTCTATTAGCAGCCAAAAACTTGGCTTGTGGCTCCAAAATTAGACATATGGAAACCCGTAGAAAATGATCAAGGTACTTTTGCAAGTTGATGTGACATTATCTTTGATGTGGATTAAATGCAAAATGCCCGCAGAGATGGTCGATTTCTCTATAAAAAGGGAAACATATTTGAAATTCAACATAAGCATTTAGCAGATCTTGAGATCTGAGAGTGAAGGATTTAGCCATCTTAGACTAGGAGTATGGATACTCATAGAGATTGACCTACCCATTTCCCCAACAACCCTTCCTAGGAATCACAGAGGATGATACGTTGGTTGCATTAGTCAGGATGGATGACAAATTGCTTCTCACTACCCTGAAATGGGTACTAGGTGAAGAATCTATGCATAGTGAGGACTGCTATTGGCTAAACACAAAAATTTTATCTAGGTTTGTAGGCTCTCTATTAGACTTGGGAGAGTCTAGGGATGTGATGGTGTTTCTTTCAATGGGTATGTTTGGCAGAATTCATTCTGGGGGACTCGGGGATGTTCTTTTTCTAGCTCGAGATAGTGTTGGGTTTCCACTATATACTGACTTGAATATTTATCTAAAGATGGGATTGGATGTGTCATTCATTCCTTTTGTTATGAATTTTTACTATTAGACTCTCAACATTCATCGTTTCTATGTGCGGTATGGGGTCAAATTTCTAAGGAAATATCTGGACCCCAATGAAGAAATTGCCAAGGAGGAGATAGAAGTATTCTACTTGAGGGTTTTGTTTGAGAAAGCCTTGGATTCACCCACTAATTCAAACAAAAGGGAATCTTATGAATCAGAAGAAAACACAAGGAAAGAAGAAGGTGACTTAGGAGATGACAAACCTAGTTCTGGAGATGCTTGACCCATGCCTTGAAAAAATATTTTTCTTTCAAAATAAATGTCATGATATATAAAATGTAAATGACAAAGAAAATCTCGCTAGTTATTTTTTTGCAAGATTTTTAGATGTACATAGTTTCCATTATAATCACATAAAATTGGTCTCATCTTATCAAAAGGCCTAATTGCCCTAAATTCTAATCAGGAGATCAAACCCTCATCAAGAGCCTCAAATGAAATCAATTTAAATCATAATTGTGTAATTAAGTCAAATCAATTTGATTGCATAATTCATCAATAATCAAATTTCAATGATCCAACATCAAAAGGGTATTAATTCATTAATTAATCCTATCCTAATTAATTAAATAAAAATAAAACATCTCATGGCTAGAGTTATTAATTAAATGGAATTAATTAATTGTCCTATTTACACACTCAACATGACATCAAATTAAACATTCAACCAATCAAACTAAAGGACATGGATCACTCAAGTTTCAATATCAACCACTCAATTCAAGCTAAATCTTGGCCATCCAATTCAAATTAAAAAAATTTCCCTCCAAGTGAAAATCTATAAATAAACCTCACATCAAGGCATTATTCATATCTAGCATTTTTGTAAGGAGATTATGTCAAATTATTTGAATATCATAGCAATTGCATTTGTGGGATAATTCTAGTAGTAATTCATCATTATGGATCAAATTAATATCAATTCATAGCTCAATCAATCATGTAGAAGCATAATTTGAATCAATTAGATTTCATTATAGCTTAATTGCATCCATTTTAGATTAATTACATCAATTTATCTTGATATCTTCATCATGGTCTAGTAAATTTACATCAATTTATATTCATTTTAGTAAATTCTTTCATTTCATGAGTGTCATTCACTGATCTAATACTTAATTCTAAGAGCAATTTTAATTAGAACATAATCTTCATGTCTAGGAGGAAATAATTCGATTTCAATTGTGTTGATTTGATTGATTTATTCATACTAACAATTAATCTAATGAGTTATTGAAGTCTTGTGTTGCAGTATATGAAGGTACAGTATTTACACACACATTGAGAAGGATGTCATTTAGTTTTCTAAATCATGCAAGAAGTGTCAATCCTCTAATGGACACAAATTCATCATAACAGCCACCGAGTATTTCACAAAGTGGGTTGAAGTTGTCCCTTTGATCAAGGAAATTGGTAAATAGGTGCCCATGTTTATCCTCAACTACATCATCTATAGGTATGGAATCCCCTCTTCTATTGTAACAAATAATGGGGGGAGTTCAAGAACAAGTATATTGATGAATCATTTGAAAATTTCCTCATCAAGCAGCATTGTTCATCAATCTACTACCCACAAGGAAATAGCTAGGCTGAATCATCCAACAATAATATCCTAAATATCCTACATCTCATAGTGAGCAACTCTGGTAGAGAGTGGTATTTTCAACTAAATCTAGCTCTATGGGCATATAGGACCAGGATTAGAATACCAATTGGAGCTACACCTTTCACTCTTGTTTATGGGTCTGAGGCAGTTCTACCTATTGAAGTGGAGATACCATAACTGAGAGGACTTGCCATTTATGAGGAAAACTGAATCTCAAGAATCCAAGTGTTGTTCAACCATCTTAGGGTGTATCAGAAATGGATGTCTAGAGGATACAAAATTAAAGTAAGAAAGAGAATTTTAGGTTTGTGACCTACTGTTGAGAGAGAATCCAAAGACACAAACAACTAGAGAACAAAAGGGAAAGTTTGAACCCAACTATCTGGGACCCTTTGTCATCACAATAGCATCTGGCTTAGGTGCCTATCAACTCTCAACATCATAAGGAGATCTACTTCTTCATCTGATCAATACGGTTCATCTAAATAAATTTTATACCTGACATCCTTAGTTCAACATGCTTATATAGCAGAAAGAGTTCCTGAAGATATCCAAAAATAGTAGATATTGATCATGAAGAAATCCAAAAATAGTACATATTGATCTAGAAGAAATCCAAAAATAATATATATTGATACTAAAGAAACCCAAAAAATCATAAAATATTCCTGAAGAAAAGAAAAAACATCAGAAAAAGTCTTGAAAAATGGTATTCTTGGTTAAAACTTGGCAAACAAGCACCTTGATACAAAGAAAAAAATAAAAAAAGATCAAAAGTACAAAAAAATTAAAAAAAATAAGACAAAAGTGCCTTGGTGAAAACCTGGTAAACAGGCACCTTGGTAGAAAAATAAAAATAATCTCCAAGTGGTGAAAACTTGGAAAATTAGGCACTTCTTTTAATCATTCAGTCCATCTATCAAAGCATCACTTAGACCATCTCACTTTCATAAGCTTTGTCACTTGTATATATCTGTCAATGCTTTTGCATCCTTGTACATATCAGTTGGTTGTGCATCCTAAAATAATGGCTTGGAATTTGGTTGTCTTATCCTTAGGTCAATCAAACATCATTGAGGGCAGGATCATCAATACAAAATGGTACTTCATAAACACCATGCAACACACAATGGTGTTTCATCTAAACACCAACAACTCAACATTAATGGTGTTTTTCAACACCGCTGATCAGATTAATCATTGCCTTTAACTGGGGGAAAGTTTTCTAAATCGTCACATTGCTTAGACATATATTCATCATCATCAAAATCTTAATCCTAATCATATATATTAAGAAATATGATCATCTATCATTTCAACAACAAAACAACAGTGTTTCCCAACACTACGCACTCACCAACCAAAAGTGTCTTTCAACAATCTATCAACGGATGGTCTTGTCCTAGATTCTGATGTTTGTGTCTTTGAATTAACTCAATGATGTCGATAGTACTACAAAAACAAAGAGGACACAAAAATTTTCTTTGTTTTATGTCTGTTAATTTAATTTTTCCTTATCATGTCTTCTAAGTGACTCTATGATGTCTTCGTACTAGAGGAGAAAGAATAGGGGGACTTTTTTCTTTGGTTCCTTCTTATGGGATGTATCCCAATAATGTCTACTGGAAAAATATTTCATGATTTCTATGATAGAAATCTTCATATATCCAATAAGCATCGAACAGTGTAATATGACAACATAACATGCTTGGATTCTGAGACGTCATCAAATATCTATACTAGATGGAAGGGGGAACTCATTCCTTGTGTTAGCTCTTTTTCTTGCAAGAATCAACAATACATCAACAATTATTGACCTCTATTCCCAACACAGATTCTTACATGTAAAAGGCTAATTAACAAGGATGAAATCCTTCTTCACTTCGAGCTCCACAAACTCAGGCGGGTGTACCTACTTACTGACTCACTGAATCACAAAGAATCTCACAATGGACTAAGGATTTATAATCCTTCTCCTTTTTAAGTTCTCAGAACTAGGAAGGCTAACCCATGGATTCATTTCTTTAAATAATCACCAACAATGTCTGTACTATTCAGTACAGATTCTAGACATTCATGTTTATAAACATAAAGTAAAAGATTTTCAATATTTGAATGATTGATGATGAGAACTACTTTTCAAAACTTAGACCAGTGCCTAATCCTAGGCAAAGAGTCCAATGAAATATAAATCTACAGAAAACCAATTAATAAGAATACAAAAAAGATCCCAGATAGAGTGCCTTACAAGCTATCCTTTCATTTTCAAATCTATCTATAAGATTTTCATATTAATATCCAGCCCTCTAGGATTACTCACAAGACTGACTCCTTCCTTGAAGGAAGCTCATAAATAACTGCATAGTTACCTTGTAACTAGCATGTTCAGAATGCCTTACAGACTAAACATACAAGAGCATGAATAAACCTACAAAAAGACACCATAGATCTAAAACTGGAGATTCCATTGTATTTCATTAATGTATTTCTGCTTCAAAACATTCAAAATAGACACAAAGCTTCAAAACTAAACCATAATTTGATGTCTACTATACAGCTGTAAATTCACCGTCCCTGTTACAATGGAGAAAAAACTAGATATAGGAGAAAGGAAAAATAATCTAGTCATCGACACCTATCTGTCCCCAAAAATATATGCAACTGCTGAAACTGAAATTGCAAAAATCTGATTTGATTTTCCCTCAAATTATCTACAAAATCCTCTTCTTCATTTTGAGACCTTTCCGGCAACATATAATACTCTATACTTTGGATCAAATTTTCCCTCCAAAACTTTAGTCCAAGTTTGCCTTCCCGTGCAGATTTTCATTTAAAAGTTTGAGATATTTCAATTTGAAATAAAATACTTTTCGATAGTTGGACTATTGAAATGAGACAAATTTAACTTTAAAATTCCCTTTTTGTCCAGATTTCACCAGCCTACGACACTTGTCACCTAGGCTTAATGGCTTAAAGGGTAGATGGTGAGCATCTTTCCCCTAAGTCATTAAGTCAACCCTTGGATCTTTTCAAACTTGCTCACCTTTTAATCCTTTTCCCTTGTGTGATGGATTTTATTAAATATTTCAATTTAATTCATTATTTTCTTAGAATGCACCACTTGTCACTTAGGCTTAATGGCTTAAAGGGTAGATGGTGAGCATCTCTACCCTAAGCCATTAAGTTAACCCTTGATTCTTTCAAAACTTGCACACTAGTTAACCCATTTGTTGAAATGAATTAAAATTTAAAAATATCTTAAATCTGCACATCTCACCAGAATGCACCAAGTGTCACCCTCTAATTGGTTCGTAGGTCCACTTGGCGCCACATGTTGATCTCTCATTGGTGCCTCTAAACTACATTGGACTTGCGCCACTTGGCACCTACTAGGTGCCACATGGCATCTTCTGATTGGCTGACTGGTCAACTAGGTGCCACTTGTCACTTGTGCCATGTGGACCAATGACTTAATGGCTTAGGCTTATCTTCCTTGCAACTTTCTCATTAAGCCATTAAGCCATCCATTGATTTTCAGTCACCTCGGGATTCATGCCAAAATCTGCATCCTCTTAACCAAGTCACCTACCACATCATCACTATGGGTCCCACCAAAATTTGAGTGTCATTCCTCTGGGCATAGTTTTTGAGGCAAGTCCTCAACTCCTGCGCACACGGGTATAGCCTCTTCCTTCTTCTTCAAAATATGTAGTGTGGCCCTTTGTATATAAACATGTTTGTTTTCCATCCCCAAATGAATGTGGGATTATTGCTTGGAGTTTTGTTTTTAAATCTTTTCACTAGTGCGCTCAAAATTTGGTTGCTATGGCATTTGACAACATCCACCGGCTAAGAAGCCACCAATCAGCCTCTTATCTTTCATATTCAACATACTTACCGAGCACAAGCATATTTAAACATTAAAAAATGCAAATCCTGGTCAATGTGGGATTACTCATTTTAAAACCTTTTACAATTTTTACCTTGCATCTCTCCTCTTTGGCGCAGCTTCTTCAAACAACAATCCACATATGCTTTGTGTTCTCCCTGTGTTGTGCGCAGGCCGCTTCTTTGTCAGCGTGGGTTTTGGCAATAGTTTTTTCTTTATGCCAAATTCTTCCTCCAATGTTTTTGTTGACTCCTCCTATACTGGTACAATGTGCTAGTTGTTTGGCTGTTCCATTTGCCTTTTGCAATGTTCTGCACATGCCTTAACTTTCCAGTGCTGGCTCAATATGGACCTTGCATTGGTTAGCAAATTGCCCATCCACCCATAAATATTTGTTGGCATCTTAAGAATTTCCATGCCTCCAAACAGTTTTCATAACCCTGCGTAGGTACATTACTATGTTTGACACCTTGTAGATGCGTGACCTTCCCTTCACTTAATGTATACCCTTGGTTTTAAGCATTGCATGGATTTTCTTCATGTTTTCCCTATGGAATAGCATTTACTTCCTCTTGAACTGTGTTGGCTCCCATCTTTGATAGCTTTGTGCTAATTTTTGTGCAATAGTCTCAACTTTTCACATGCCTTTGTCTGTGCTTCCACATTTTGCAAAATCTTATTCTATATATCCTTTTAGCTCTACGCAGGATTCTTCTCCATTATGCAGCGCTGGTCTTCTCCTTCAACACTTCACTTACTTTGATTGATTGAATATGTGTTGGCTATCCAACCTCCTCCTTGCACGGGCTCCATTCCTCTTTAGATTGTGCATACTTTGAAATAGTCTTACATGCTTTGTGTCTCCTTCTACATATGTTACGCAGACTTCAATTAATTTGTTTGTCATTTGAATTGAGACTTGAAAAAATGCTTGATGCTCCCTTGTATGCAGTTGTGCTAGCTATTCCTCCACTTCAATGCACAGGCTTTAGTGATTAATATGCCCCCACATGTTTCAACATAGCTCTTCTTGTATTATTCATCAGGATACTGCACAGCCATTGTGCTTACAATGTCTTCTTTCAATCAAATTGCACTACTTTCTTTGTTTACACTTATAGATTGTATTTGAAATTGTAATCAGTATTTGAAATGTCTTCCCTTATTTAGCGCAAGAGACTCCTATGGTCATTACGTAGCTCTCCTTGATTTGGTGCATGGGCTTAAACTTGTAAGGCTTAAGATCTCTGTGGCCTTTCCCTCTCATAATAGTGAAGATAAGATACATTCTTGCATCATAGTGTCTACCGACTGAACCATTCATGGCATCCAATATATCGATACTTAAACCAGATGGATTGGATTACAAATAGCCGGTTAAGCTCATAACATAGTATACAATAGCGTACCTTGAAATCAATTTTTTACCTTCAATTTATCCAACATATTTCAGTGCAATCGGATTTCAAAATATTGAATTGGCGGTCGTTTCAATCATTTCTTAACAATTCTGCAAACCGACCACATAGATGACAACCGACCTCCGGGACGAGCTTTAAAAACTGACGAAATCAAGTAACTAGGATGTGGCACTGGGCACGCACCTTGCATTTCTAACATTCTTCCATACTGCCAAGTGACATCTGATGAAAGTAAACAGGTCAAAAGATTTTAATCACCCAAGTTGCCTCTTCAGAACAATTCTGCAAATTACCCTATCCAATAACAATGAACTGCATTTGGTTTCGACTATGAAAAAAAAATCAAATGACCTCCTGAAGACCCGAGCTTATGAACATTGAGAGTATGCTATATGGAGAATATGAATCCATAAGGGCGGCTCTTGACAATCATCTAGACACATTTGGAAGCCCCTCAAAAGTAGCAACTTGGAAATGCAGGAAATAGAAAACATGAGGAATAATGATTTCTACAAATGAAGTCTTGAAATGTGTGCAAACAAAACCCTCAGGAACTAAAACCTTGAAAACTTGGAAAAAATTTAGTCTATATTTCAGGGCAACCATTTTCCTGATGTGACCAATCACGTTAGTCAAGATATAACCTCACAAACATGGCCTCTGACCAAACTGTGCAACTGATCTGCATCAAAATGTTAGAAACTGCAAACGGAATTGGATTGGTAAATTGGGAAAACGGATTCATCATGGCCTGAAAATATTCATGGTAGCACATTTCCATGCCTACAATATAGGGGAGCATTCAATTTTCCATTTCATTCAACTGGGTTTCAAATTGTAAGACCTCAAAGTAGGTCATTCAGAAATCTGCATTCGGCAATTTAGCACACTGATAGAAACTGCAAATGGGATGGACTTAGCAAACTGACCAAATAGGCTTGATGTAACTTGGAGATGGAGGATTAAGAATTATTTGACCTCTGAAATGGAGTAAAAAATGAATTTTTTCAACTAGGTCACAAGGTCAAAAGTTACAATCAGTCAAACAGGGCTATTCAGAATTCTGATCAATTACACAATGCATGACAACAGTAAACCACCAACTTTGAGGGGTTTGAAACCTAGTCAAACATATCAAAATGACTTTGGATTTGAAACATAGGTTCTTTGATATGTATACTAAACACCCCCAATGTGGCAGGTCATGAAACATTTCTGGGTGCAAGATATTCAAAGGCAAACTAGGCCTGTTACAACAGATTGACACTTAGGCACAAATGCAGATTTTGACAAGTGCTCGAAACAAGACATCACGAAACAACTTGAAACTCAAGTTTAATGACCTGGGATGCCTTCAAATACCTAAACAAGAGTGATAAGTACTTGACATGCATAGAAAACTTCAGAATCTCATCTAGGCAAATAGGCTCAAAAAGCACTTATAGGGGGTCAAAATGCAAAGCGCTAGTGAAACACTCAAAAATGCTTGCTGTATTTTTGAGTACCAAAAGTGGCTCTAAATGTGGATGTGTGCCCCATGTGGGCATGCAGAGGACTTAAAAATCTCTTGGTACAGTAGACCATTCAAAACTTCAAATCAAACTTTCTCTTCACTTTCTCTCTCTTCTCTTATTTCTCCAAAAATAGGGAACCTCTTATTCAAAAGAAAACACACCACACAACATGACTGAAGGGGAAAGAAATAAACTGTACAACATTTAAAAAAATCCTCAAACCCTTTCACAACTAAAATCAACACTTGCCTCTGTCATAAACCTGATTTCATTTACGTTTTCTTGAGGTAAGCTGAAAGTATCATTCATATCAGTTTCACCAATTTCATGTACATCTTCAATCTCTTCGCTTGGAAAAACAAAATAACTCTCTTTATTTTCATAGTACATATAAAACCAAACACATTTTCTTCATCTTTTTCACTATGAAAATATACATCAGCATGCTCATGAATACTAATATCAAACTAAAAATCATCCTCATAAACTGACTTATGCATGCTATCAATCGGAAACATAAAGTGCTCAAACTCTACTTCACCAAATGAGTCATATGTGTCATGAATTTGTAACTCACCTTATGTATCCAACCAAAAATCAAATGAATAATCAAACTTGTATTCACACATGTCATCAACATCAGCCTCAAAAATTATTCTGCAACTCTCCTGTATATCTTCACAATCACACACTGAATTAGCAACAACATGAAAGTAATCATCATAAAACTTGTTATCACATGCCAGCTGATTTTCAACAATTACTTGATCATATCTTTCATCACCAAACACAACATTTTCATCGTAATCACTGTCACAACTAGAAGAGAAGCAATCTGATTTCTTACCACAGTATAACATTGTATCATCATCAAAATCATAACTAACCAAATCTAAAACTTCATCATGCTCTGCAAAAAGCGGATTGATAATTCCATGCAAAGCTCCTTTGTACACATTTTGACAAATGATGAGCTGATCCATATCAACATCCTCCTCATACAGTGGGCTAACAAACACCTTGAAACTACTTTCAACATCAACATCATGTGTACTTTCATCATATGAGGAAGAAAAATCAGAGTTACCATTACATGAAGGCACATCATCCACTTTACCAATCAAGCATGTAGAATATAAATCAATATTTCTTGCATTGTCTTAATCTATATGATTGTGGGAAGACCAACGATCATGTTTCAAACTATCACTAGGTGCTGGTATACCAAAATTAGAATCACTTACATGCTTAGGATTACATACATGCTGATAATTAAAATTACTTACAACTTCATGGTATTCCTTTACACAACTAGGTAACTCATCATTATGTGTAATTAATTCTTCAACTACTTCTTTATCCTCATATTGCAATGACGAACTTCCTTCAAAACTATCAACTACAAGTTGATTTATACCATACAGGGCTGAAACATTATTTTCAGATTCGGAAGAAAGAACTATACCTTAATTTTCATTAGAAAACTCACTCCCATCATTTCTCTCTTCTTCCCATGTTGCATCGGACTCATAGGAAGATGGACAAACACTTTCATTGTCCTCACCTTCACTTAGATAACAAGTTTTAGCCTCATCATCATCACTAGACTGTGGCATATACCGATCACTTTCATTTTCATTTTATGCCCCTTCATGCCATGACAGATCAACACTCTTGTTCTCATCACTTGAAACACAAATTTCAGCTTCTTCATTCCTATAAGACTGAGATGCATGTTCTTCAACATCATCATTAGTAACATTCTCAACATAATAAAATTCATTAATAGGAGAAGCAACAACTTAATTCACTTCTTGCATTTGTCAAGTGAATCAACTTTATCATCTACTGTTGTAAGATTAAAAACACATGTGTTCTTTTCAACAAGAATAGAATCAACTCTTTGTAACAAAGAAACTCCAACACCACATGTTCTTAAGTTTGAAATTTCAACAACATTATTTGCAACAGCAGGGCAAACTACACACTGATCTGAATTTGAAACTTCTACATGACATTCGCTTCCACTTTCAAATGCATCTTGCCAGAAAACACATCTAGAGAAATGGTTCTTTTTCAGTCTGTACTTCATGTTATTTTCAATTTCTATAGTTTCCATGAATGCTTGATGCAAATTCTTAGGTTCTTTATCCAGAAACAAATAGCTCATATCCTCATCAAATGCATCAAAGTAGATAACTACACACACTTGATCATTGGGTCTACAATTTTCAGGGATATCATTAAAAACCTTTCCGAATCTAATGTTAAAATTAGGAACTAGTTCTTCATCCTCAATCCTAATTTGTAACAACTTAGCAAATGCATCATGTGCACTTACTCTTTCACTGAATTGCAACACGAAGGCTAAATGCAGCTCACTCCAAGAGGATATCAAACACACTAGTAAAAAATAAAACCACTCATGAGCATCATCCCTTAAATTCTGAACAAACAATTTCATGTGAACATCTTCATGTGCAATCTCAAAATCATCTATCAAATCAACTGAATATGCTAACTTGCAGAATCATGTTGTTTCCCACAAAATATTGGCAATTTGTCTCTAATGCTACTAGGAATAACATTGGGAAAACCATATATGCCATCAAAATACAATGGCTCATACCTCTTGGTATGAAAGGATTTTGGACAACCCTTTCTGGTCTGAACTTTAGATGAAAAAAAATTTGACATCTCACTAACTTGAACACACCTCTTTCCTAGTGTTGAAAAGACTCAATAGAGGCAATCTGTTTAAATCACTTAATTCTCATGAAAGAAAAACACATGAGAAGCATACTACCTTTGTTGTTGCTGCTGAGATACTCTTTCATGGCTAGTACAAGTAAACACACTTAAACAACCATATGATATTCTATTCTTCCTTGCCAAAACAAACTGACAGGGGCTTCGAATCTGCAAACTATGTACTGCAAATCTCTAAAAATTTACATGTAAACCAATGCTACTGGACTGCACAAGAATTTAGAGTCATCACCGACAAAGATGTGGGAAAAGATTCACAAATTGGTTCAGAAATGGTAAACAAATGATTAGCTCCTATGAGCTTGTAACCTTCACGTCTCCAGCAGATTATAATTTCTCGAGTATTTTGATTTGTAACTTTTAACACCAGAGATTTACTGATTTCTTTAACAATATTTTCTCATTTCTATCCCCAATAGATTCACCATTTTGTTAGCTCTTTTTCTTGCAAGAATCAACAATACATCAACAATGCTTTACCTATATTCCCAACACAGATTCTTACATGGAAAAGGCTAATTAACAAGGATGAAATCCTTCTTCACTTCAAGCTCCACAAACTCAAGCGGGTGTACCTACTTACTAACTCATTGAATCATAGAGAATCTCACAGTGGACTAAGGATTTATAATCCTTCTCCTTTTTAAGTTCTTAGAACTAGGAAGGCTGACCCATGGATTCATTTCTTTAAAGAATCACCAACAATGTCTATACTATTCAGTACAGATTCTAGACATTCATGTTTATAAACAGAAAGTAAAATATTTTCAATATTTGAATTATTATTGATGAGAACTACTTTTTAGAACTTAGACCAGTGCCTAATCCCAGGCAAAGAGTCCAATGAAATTTAAATCTATAGAAAATCAATTAATAAGAACGCAAACAAGATCCCAGGTAGAGTGCCTTACAAACTATCCTTTCATTTTCACATCTATCTATCATATTTTCATATTAATATCCAACCCTCTGGGATTACTCACAAGACTGACTCCTTCCTTGAAGGAAGCTTATAAATAACTGCATACTTACCTTGTAACTAGCATCTTCAGAATGCCTTACAGACTAAACATACAAGAGCATGAATAAAACTACAAAAAGACACCATAGATCTAAAACTGGAGATTCCATTGTATTTCATTAATGTATTTCTGCTTCAAAACATTCAAAATAGACACAAAGCTTCAAAACTAAACCATAATTTGATGGCTGCTATGCAGCTGTAAATTCACCATCCTTGTTACAATGGAGAAAAAACTAGATATAGGAGAAAGGAAAAATAATCCAGTCACCGACACCTGTCTGTCCCCAAAAATATCTGCAACAGCTCAAACTGAAACTACGAAAATCTGATTTGATTTTCCCTCAAATTATCTACAAAATCCTCTTCTTCATTCTGAGACCTTTCCGGCAACATATAATACTCTATACTTTGGTTCAAATTTTCCCTCTGAAACTTTAGTCCAAGTTTGCCTTCCCGTGTAGATTTTCATTTAAAAGTTTGAAATATTTCAATTTGAAATAAAATACTTTTCAATAGTTGGACTATTGAAATGAGACAAATTTAACTTTAAAATTCCCTTTTTTCCCAGATTTCACCAGCCTACGACACTTGTCACCTAGGCTTAATGGCTTAAAGGGTAGATGGTGAGCATCTTTCCCCTAAGCCATTAAGTCAGACCTTGGATCTTTTTCAACTTGCTCACCTTTTAATCCTTTTCCCTTTTGTGATGGATTTAATTAAATATTTCAATTTAATTCATTATTTCCTCATAATGCACCAGAATGTGCCACTTGTCGCTTAGGCTAAATGGCTTAAAGGGTAGATGGTGAGAATCTTTCCCCTAAGCCATTAAGTCAACCCTTGATTCTTTCAAAACTTGCACACTAGTTAACCCATTTGTTGAAATGAATTAAAATTTAAAAATATCTTAAATCTGCACATCTCACCAAAATGTGCCAAGTGTCACCCTCTGATTGGTTCGCAGCTCCACACTACTACATTTGGGGCCAAATTTCAACAGAAGTTTCCAACGGGTAACTTTTTCTACGAATTTGGTGTTTTATTTTGTAATAGGCCCCGATGATGTTGGTATTTCAATGGGTGTTTAATTGACCATCAGAATTCCAACAGATTCGGGGTATACATTAAAAAAAGTGAAACAGCCTCATCATTTTCATTTTGATTGGAGAGCGGGAGAAAAGGAGCGACAGCTGAGCGCGGGAGAAGGTATGTGATTTCTTCATCTTTCGAGCCTCTCGCATCATATTCGAATGCATTTCATTTTATTTTTGAGGGAGTTTCTCTCTAAAATGACCACATTCTACTGGTGTCATGCCCTAGCCAGTGCTTTATCTCTATTATTTGATGTTATTGGTGCTTGTGCTCAAGGATATCGATTCACTGTATTCAAATGTT
>MU224257.1:1529998-1573686 GCA_018584345.1 Thuja plicata | reverse complement strand
ACAAAACCTGTAACAAGCTACTCATAAGGTCCAAAAGATGGCATGCATAAACCATAATGTCAATACTCAAAATATCATCCTGATGAGTCAAGTGTCAAAATGAAAGTCAAACTAGGACAGGTCAGGGTAGGACCTCACATCCTCCCCCCTAGGTATGAACCTCCTCCTGGAGTTCATCAAAAAGTGGGGGTACCGGTCTCTCATATGTGTTGTGTCCTCCCAAGAAGCAGCGACCTCATCGTAACAATCCCACTGGACCCTAACTTGGTCCATCTCTCGACCTCGTAGAGCTAGGGTCCTGCGTGCCAGAATGTGTATTGGCTCCAAAGCCAGTTGTCCATCTGACTCCACCTGTAAGGCATCCCAATCAATGATATGAGTCTCATCATATATATACTTCTGCAAAACAGGTACATGAAAGACATCGTGGATGCGCGATAGGCTAGGTGGCAAAGCTAAATGGTATACTTATTTTGATCAATATCAACATCGGGTATAATTTGATGTAGAATGTCCCGTTATCTCTAGTACCATTGATTCCCTATGTTGTTTCTTCAACTTTTCTTGTAATGCCTTCCTCTGGCATATTTATCCATATTCTTGTAGTGCATCCATGTCAAGTGTAGAGGGGTCACACTTCGGTATTTCAATGATTTCATCTACTGTTACCTCTAACTTGTTCTACTTTGTTTTCTTCTTCTTTTGTGACTCAGTAGAATGTAGCACCATTGCTAATTTCACAGCCTTTTCTGTTGTACTTGATGATGTGACTTTTTGTGCTTCTTTATGCTGCTTGGCATCAGTTTTAGCTTTTTGAGTGTCTGCAGACATCTCTACATTCACCTTAACATCGTCGGTAGCACATTTGTCTATTTTCTCAGGAGTTCCATCTTTTGGTTTGTCTCCTTCATTGGTGTCCTTTGCATCATCTATTTTGGTGTTCTCATTTTTGTCTTGAGTTTCCACATCTTTGTCCTTATCTCCTTCTGTAACCTTGTTAGTGTCAGTTACATCTTGAGTATCTCCGATGTTTTGCTGACCATCAGTGTTGTCTTTATTTTCTTCTTCTCCTACATCCTTTGGAGTATCCTTGTCAGGTGATTTACTTGTTTGTTGCATGATATTGATATCTTGTATCAATATTGACAGTTTGCCTGGAATGTTCACCTGTGTGCCATTAATTGGTGTGTCATGTTCATTGATTGTATCTTTTGCAATAGTGACATCTTCATCCTTATTGATTTCATTTTTTGGGTCATCGGTAATGTCGATGATATTGGTATCCACAACATTTTCATTTGTGGCATCATCCCATGTTTCATCTACCACATTTGCAGTCTTATTCCCTACTATATCATCTTATTCTTTATCCAGCTCAATGGATGTATCATCTTGGGTTGCCTTATCAACATCTTTTTGTTGAAGGTCTTTTTCAGGGTTATCTTTCTCAACTATTCTATTTATGATTTTGCACCATTTATTGTGGTTGTCCTTTTCAAGTTCAATCAAATTGCCTTCAAGAAATTTGTATGCCCTTAGCTTTGGTGAGAATTCTTTCTTGTGTTTCTCCATCATTTAATTTATCTCTACCTTTGTTGATTCAGGTGGCATTAGAGAGACAAGTACTCTCTCACTGATTTCTTTCTCATTTTCCAAAGAAAATGTCCAACAAGCGGATAATCTATCCAAGAGTTCCCATGGAACATAACTTCCTTCAAATTGTAAGGGTACATATTTGAAGTTATACATTTTAGCTATCATGGCTTCTTCAATTTTATTTTGATCTTCTTGATTTCTTTTCCCCCATTTCCTAATGTGTGGATCAGTAATTGATCCAAAATCTGCAATATAAACACAAATGTTATTAATAGTGTCAGGTTCTTTTACCTTGACATTTTTTGCCTCTAAAGTTTCATCTCGCTTGGTGTCCTCTATATCCTCTCGAGTTCTGATGTATTTTCTACCCTTCTTGTTTTGTCCTCTCTTCGATGCTGGAGCTTTCCTTTTTTAAGTCCTGACTTTTCCTTTCTTAAGAGGTGAAGGAGTAGACTCTTTGGTCATTTGGCTTCTATTCCTTGAAGCAACTATAGTTCTTGGTTTCTTTGATGGTGGAGGAGGTGGTGAATCTGACTCTATTTCCTCAGATTCAATCTTTTCTTCATCTTTACCGACAGACACCTGTTCTTTGGTTTCCTCCTCTTGTTCAATTTCTTCAACCTACTCAGCTTCTTCCTCGTCTACTGATAGAATATTCTTGAGATTCTTTACCATTTTGTCCTTCTTTTTGACTATCTTCTTGACAAATAGGTCTGATTTAATTCTTGAATTGGCTTCTTCATATGTGCCAAACCTTGGTTGCTTTTTGTCCAGTGGTTCATTGATTACGGCATCAATTGCCTTTATTGCAAGATCAATGTTGATCTCATATTCTAGTGGTTGCAACCATGTTGTCCTTGCTACTACAGGTTTGATGAAAGTATGATCTGTGTCAACCATGAAGCATATCTCATCCTTGTATTGCTCAATGAGTTGATCAGGGATTCTTACCCTCTTTTGCATTCGGCCTTTGAAAACATTAAAGTATTCATCCATGACTCTTTCAAAATTATCTCCCAATGGAGCTATGTGCTCACTGATTTGCATGGTGACCGGTTTGGTGCTGTCCCATTTCACATCTCCTACCAATGGGAACTTTTCTTGAAAATAGAATAAAATACACATGATTAATTAGCCAAACTTACAAGTGTTTGACTTTGCATTCATGATTGTCTTTGGTTTTCCTTCAACTGATTCAGGAGTAGCTCGGATAAGTCCAACTGTGTACCTTTCTTCACAATTTTGTAAGTTGTGTCCACAGCTCCTGATGCAATACTATTTAATAATTTGTAGCCCAATACACATGCACCAAACTTAATCTCATCATCGGTTATTGTTGTTACTTTCAATCCATGGCCATCCCATTTGGCTCCAGTCATCTTTTCGGTCTCTGCCTTCGGTGGATGCTTTAGTGCCTTTACTTTATTGGTTACAGGGAACCGGTGACCACATGAATGACATCTCGGGTGATTTCCTTCAGTTCATCCAACCATAACTTGTTGTTATGCATTATTCTTAGTACTAACTGAATCCAATTGGTTTTGAAGACCTTAGGAAACTTTAGGGCATTGGTAATCCCTTTTACCTCAATGTGCTTGTGTTCTTCCTTAAGGGTTCCATCATCATTACAAAGCTTTTGGTAATATTCTTCCACCTCTGATGTTCCAATCTCTTCAATCTTGCAGTGTATGAAGGATCGCACGTCTTCAACTAGCAAAACCCTAGCTCGAATGCATGAAACTGTACTAGCGTCATCGGGTTGTGAGGAAACCTCCGGATGGATCTTGTAATTGGGTTCCTCACATGCAGTGTTCTTGATGAGTTTGAACTTGTCCTTCTTTGCATTCTTAGATTTCACGGATCGTGAAGTTGATGCCATTTTCAGAAAATTTAGGGCTTCTGTGTAAATGTGTGAAAATGGAGTTGTTGGTCTTGAAGAGCTTACTTTTTGTGCTTTCAAAGATCTCTGAATTGATTTGGAGTGCTTGAAGGTTGAGTCATGATCACTCTGTGGATTGGATACTTTCTTCTCAAAATTGCCTTCGCTCACTCTGCTCTGGGTGTCGTGACAAATGAAGCATTTTGATGCCCTATTTATAGTCATTGCCCTAAAATGTGTGTAATAAATGCTCACCAACTCGTCGGTGTCTAAAGACTGAGTTCATCGTTGAAAAATTTATTTCCATCGGTGTCACTTACAACGTTTCAGAGCAGTCAATGTTCACTCTACTTTTACTGATAGGTTTCAGTAACACAGACAGCTTGTTCATGTGCTTATTTACCAATATGGCTTGGTCAATACTAACAAATTTTTCTTATAACCGATGTCTCTCGGTAAATGTAGGCAGTCTTTTCTTTAAGTGTATACCGAAGGGTTTCGGTATATACGCCCAAAGACATAGTTCTTACATATTTCAATAAGTATAACCATAATGCATCTTTCTTATGCTAATTTGGAATTATTTCATCATATTGTGGCGTTGATGTAAAGTAATAGCTTAGTGTTTAATGCAGTTCCATACTTACTTGTTCTACTTAGGTGGGGTTGGTGATGTCACCGGATCCATTGGTTGGGGTGTCATCATTTGCATTGTTCATTCCAGCTTCATCATTGCTTGAACCTTTTCTCCACATCTTGTCTCTAGCCATCTGGATATCTTCAATGGTGTTTCCATTGGGATATGTGCTTGTCTCTGTCATTCGGTCTCTATAGTCCTTTTTGAGATGACCAACTTTATGAAAGTGTAAGTATTTCATTCCGGGGTTAGTCCATCCTCTAGAATTTCTAGTCCATAGTCTCATATAGTTTGCAGCAATGTGACCATAGCTACCACATGTTGTACAATTTTTCCAAGTATTGTAGTCCCACACATACTGATTACCAACATTGTTTGGTTGATATGGGGTTTCTTGACCTTTTGGATTTCATGCTTGCCTTTTCTTTTTCCAGCATTCAAGACTTGTGTGCCTATTCATCTTGCAAGTAGGGCAGTATTTGTCCATGTAGGTTTCCTTCTTTGGTTGATCCATTTTAGACTTACATTCATATGCTTTATGTCCTTTCTTGTTACATTTATAACATAATCCTATGAATGAAGATGTAGATTTAGGAATACCTTTTATTTTGCCTTTGAATACATTTGATGTGTGACCTTGCTTTCCACAGTGTTTGCATGTAAGCTTTCTTGGTCTTGGATTTTCATAGACATTCTTTGGATTGGATTGATGTGATGATTCTACATTTTGGGTAAAGCCTAGACCATTGTTGTTGTTGATTCTTCGTTGTCCTTCCAGAAAATCATCCATTCTTTTATTTCTCTCTTCAGCCTTTCTGATAACTTCATTATGTCGTTGCTGAATTCTAACCTCATGCTTTATTTTTTCATTTTCTTCTCTTAGTTCACCGATAATCTATATTCTTTCAATGAGTTCAACATTCATTTTGTTTTCTTCTTGACTCATAAGAATAATCTAATTTGTGAGCTCATGGTGATGCTTAACATGTCTTTGAATTTATAACTCATTTTCTTATAGTTTCTCTATAATCTTCCTCTTGTCATCAATAACTAGTGTTCTTTCTGTTTCATCTTGTCTAGCAGAGCTCATCACATCAATCATTCTTACCATTTGGATCTCTTGAATGATATGCAACATCTTTATTTGCTCTGTCAAATGTTGATTTCTCGACTCCATGGTACTAGAAACAACTAGGGACATATTGCACTAGATTGTACTTGATGTTGATGTTGATCAGAATAAACCAATACTTGATCAACTAGCCACTCTCATAGAATCCATTACAACACAGAACATTGATGCAAAGAAGGCAATTGAAGAGAGAGAAGAGAAGAAGTACCAGCAGAAACTTGTTGAGAAAATCAGCCAAGAAGTGGTAGTTAACAAGGTAAAGATTTCAAAATTCATAAGTGAATTAGATCCTATTATTGTTGAAGCTATTTCCTTGATTCAAAAACTAAGCACACTAGAGAAATTCACTAAGGATCATAGCGAAAACATAGCAAAGTTAGATTCTGGTCTAGCTAATAGTGCTAAAATCTTAACCACCAGAGACAATGCAATTAAGTTGCATTATGAGAAAATTATTGAAATAAAAAGGTTAAGGAAAGAACTGTGGGAAGCAAAAACACAATTCAAGGAAGAGGTCATCGAGATCCAGGCTCAACTTCTACCAAATCCGACACTGCTTCAAAAACGTATCAGTTCAGCAAGATAATTGATAGCAACCCCTGAGATGTCTGTAGAAGACATCATCTATGATATGCACTCAAGGATAACACTCGAACACATGGATCCAGAGAACCTGAAGGAATAATGGGAGAAGATGATGAAAGACATAAAGTCTTCACACTCACATTTTTGATAAGCTACAAGGTATACACATTTGCCCTTAATATCAAAAAAGGGGGAAAATATTGATATGTACAGATAGGAAACTATACAGTACTACAAAAAAAGGGGAGAAAATAATGATATACCGGCATATACATAGGGGGAGTCATGAAATGACTAAGGATTATATATGTTGTACATACTTAACATTTTGTTAGTATTTTGCACATATCAATTTTTGATACTAATGTCAAAGGGGGAGATTGATGACATTATTTTTCCATTAGTATGCAAAGAACACTTTCGGTAAGCAAACACTAAAAGACAGGACACAGAGAAAACCAAAAATGCAGATACAAGAGATCACCAAAAATTGCTAAGTACAAATAAAACCGACGACACAATTTTGTGTGTAAACCGATATTCCAAAGTAGAAAGGATAAAGAGGAACCCAAAAGTGGAACCCAACAAGAAGGTCATAGTGCAAACCGAAAGAACATTCACAGAGGAACCTGAGAAATAGTTCAAGCAGGAACACTGAGAATCAGTCTAACTGACTTCAGAGCATAACCAACCGTCAGAAACCAAAAGTCAGTTGCAGCCCACAAAAAGTGGATCTGACTTCCACGTTAGATAAAATAGTCATGTTCTATTTATAAAGTCTTGATTTTTTTTTTAAACCATTTCTTTAGGGACAAGAAAAATGAATTTAAGTGCTTTAATCATTATAACTGATTTAAAACACATAGACTAGGAGATCAAGGTAAAGTTGTAAACCTATGATCTTAGAGTTAATATTGTTTTACGTGAAACTTGATTAGGTCAATCTATCTTATAAATAGATGATGCAATCATTCATTAACATATGATGAGAGAGATGATGTGAGAATAGATGAGAGGATGAATGAATCATATAAGAACATTTATGGATCATATTGAAAGGTTCATGAGCCAGAACAACAAAAGGTGAATTTGGTTATCAAGAATCAAGAACATAGGCTACCGAGCATCAGAGGTATTATTCAATCACATTATGTGATATACTTATTCATGTAAAATTAAATGGATCTATAATCATCAATAGGAGATTGCATACACCAGGTCAAATTTTAATTCGCTTTCATTCTGACAAGTGAAGCAAAGTGTAAAAATCCTTTTAAGGAAGGTGGATTTAACAATCCAACTATAAATCTCTTAACCGGTTCACACTCAAAAGTGTTGCTAAATCTGTTAACAAATTAGACTTTAACAGGTCTCCATAGATACTCTTAACTGGATAGATCATCAGAAGTGATCAAATTGTAATCCTTAACCGACCCTTCCAATCTGTAGATAGTGAAGAATTTGTAGGTGTCATCCCCATCGTAGTTTTTACTTCCTAACAGGAGTTTTCTGTGATATCATATCTTGTGTTATGTGTCAATTACTTTCATGAATGTTTCTATGAATGTTCACATGTATGGTAAAGTTTACAAATTGATGTATCTTACATCAAGATAGCATAGAACAGATGGTTGGATAAACATTTGATAACTTAAAGGATAAAGGTTAAAAGATACAAAAGTTTTAGAGGTACTGATTCACCCCTCCCCTCTCAATACACACTTCCCATTAATTCCAACATCAACTACATCATGATTATTATTTATACAATATCCCCGATAGTCCATTTGATACTTTCTTAAAGCATGTTTGATACAAGCTCTTGCACCATCATGCTCACCATGTTCATGTCCACTCTCAAATAAACTCTAAATAGGTAGTATCTTTTGGTATTGATGATATCTACATAGTTCTTAAAATGTCCTTGTTGATTTAAATTATGTTCAACATCCATCTGACCAAACGAAATTCTTTTCAATTTTTATGCCTTTTTTTTCAAAATATCAAATAAATGTCTTAAAGCAATGCTCAAAAAAATGTGTCATGCTCTTTATCATCACTAATGTAAAAGTGATACTCTTTCTTAATGAATTTTTCTTGATATATACATTCAACACCATCCAAATCTAATTGTGCATGTTGATAACACACGTGGACCATAATAATGACCTGCTTTGGCTAATAGTATTCTATCTGAAGTTGTTTTTTGAGAAACAAAAGAGTAATTCTCTGCAAAGTCAACAATCGATAAAATTGTTCGAAGTGGGAAATTTTATCTTAGTGTTTGGAACTTTTCTTCTTTCCACTTAGGAAAAAATACATGACGTATATATGGTTGAATCAATTTATGAAAATTCTCCATAAATGAACGAACAAGTATCTCTACTACTACATATTCCAACCTTGTTGGTTCTTTCCCAACATTTGTTTTAGAATTTATCTACTTTTAACTCTTACATTTTACCATCCTCATCATGTTAGTAGCTTAATCTCTCAAATTAAATTTAGCCAAATTCCAACATGTTTTACAAATTTCCTCTTATGCAATCTATTTCGCGTATTGTATGTTCAATTGATTTATCACATAAGATTGATGCTATGAATTGGCTTGGTCATTTAGGAAGAGCATTTTGAGAAACATCACTTTATTCTATTATATTTCAAAACCCTTGATAGTAGAGATCAAATTCAATATGATATCGACAATAACAAGTTTTGAAATATTCATTTATCTTCATACAATATGGCTTTAATCTTTGAAACATTGTTTATCCTATCTTTATGTCAGGATTTGAATTACAAAATGAGAGATAAATTTCATGTTATGTGGTGTCCAACCAATGTTTTATGTGTCAAAAATATTCCTTAGGTCTAGTTCTATGCTTGATAACATCTCTAAAATTTGGTGAAGGGCGAGTATGATCAGTCCAAAAGTTCTTAATCAAGTTCCTAACTGTTTCATCATTCCTATCAAAGCGAGGAGATCTAAACATTAGTGCCCAATTACCTTCCAATGTATTATCATACAAATTGATTCTCCTTTTCAAATAATGTGATAGTGTCTTCCTATTGTACCCGATATGAGATGAAAGTGAAGATATTGGTCATTTTTAGGACGTGTTTTTATTTAAAATAGATGTCAATATCACTCTTCTTGAAATGGACTTATCTGTAAATCTAGTTGTTTTCCCAATGGAATGCAAACCTTCCTTACCACTTTCAACAATATATTTTTGTACGTTAAATGATTTTGTCTTTTTAAAAGTTGCATCTACACCCATCAGTTTTAATGGCTCTTTTAATTCATCTTTAAGAAGTGAAATTGATAAGAGTTGGCTTTTTTCAAGTTTATCAAGATTCTCAAATTGTGCAATTATTTCCTTAGACTTTATATTCAATGCCCTCTTCGTAGTATTTGTAGGTTGTTTAGCATAATATCTCAATTTTTCCACATCCATTTCAATTAAATTATCTATGATTTTATGATTTATTTTTCTCTTCAATCCTTTAGCTATAATAGCATTATCATATGTTGCTTAAACTTGGGATGCAAGCAAAATTTAAAAAAAAAACTCTTAATAGAGTCTTAAGGGGGCCTAGATGAAATAACTACAAACAAGCTCAAGCCAGAGGGAATAATCAATAAACTAATTTGAGAGAGAGAGAGAGAGAGAGATATATATATATATATATGCATAATTGTTGGATCTTGGGATGACCCTTCTCCAAAGTCCATTGCTTTAACTTGCATTTCCCCTTGTCCAACATTTTCTTCATCAAAGGCTATGCACAGTTAAAAAAAATACTCTTAAGGGGAAGACCCAAAATACATATTCACCACAAAGATAGAGAGAGAGAGAGAGAGATGACCCTTCTAAAAATTTTGAAGGTTGTTCTTGTAGAGCTTGGGATGACCCTTCTCCAACTTCAGAAGGTTGTGCTTCTTGAGCATTTCCTACATACAAAGATAAAATTAAATCAAATTCCCCAATAAGTAGAGAAAGAGAGAGCATTGGTCCTAATTTCAGTCTTAAGTGGTCCTATTGGGTCTTAATTAGTCGTAATAAGTCTTATTAGGTCTTATTACTCATGTTAGGTGTTAATTGGTCTTAATTGGTCAGGTAATTGGCCATAATTGGTCTTAATTGGTCCTAAATGGTCTTAGTTGGTCTTAATTGATCTTAATTAGTCTTATTAGGTCCTAATTGGTCCTAATTTGTCTTAAGTGGTCCTATTGGGTCTTAAAAGGTCTTAATAGGTCCTATTAGGTCTTATTACTCATGTTAGGTCTTAATTGGTCTTAATATGTCCTATTACTCCTATTAGGTCTTAAGGGGTTCTATTAGATCTTAAGGGTCCTATTATGTCTTATTAGTAGGTATTAGGTCCTATTAGGTCTTATTAATCATGTTAGGTCTTAATTGGTCTTAATACATTGTATTACTCTTGTTAGGTCTTAAAGGGTCCTATTAGGTCTTATTAGTAGGTATTAGGTCTTATTAATCATGTTAGGTCCTAATAGATCCTATTATAACTCATATTAGTCCTATTAGGTCTTATTAGGTCTTAAGGGGTCCTATTAGGTCTTATTACTCATGTTAGGTCTCAAAAGGTCCTATTAGGACTTATTAGACATGTTAGGTCTTAATTGGTCTTAATAGGTGCTATTAGGTCTTAATTGATCTTAATAGGTCTTAATTGGTCAAGTAATAGGTCCTAATTGGTCTTATTAGTCACATGTTAGATCTCAATTGGTCTTAATAGGTAATATTAGTCCTATTAACTCTTAAGGGGTTGTATTAGGTATTAGGGGTCCTATTAGGCCTTAATTGGTCTTAATTGGTCTTAATAGGTCCTAATAGGTCTTAATTGGTGTTAATTAGTCTTAATTGGTCTTAATACATCCTATTACTCTTATTAAGTCTTAAGGGGTCCTATTAGGTCTTAAGGGTCCTATTAGGCCTTATTAGTAGGTATTAGGTCTTATTAATCATGTTAGGTCATAATAGGTCCTATTAGACCTCTTATTAGTCCTATTATGTTCTATTAGGTCTTATTAGGTCTTAAGGGGTCCTATCAGGTCTTAAATTACTCATGTTAGGTCTTAAGAGGTCCTATTAGATCTTATTAGACATGTTAGGTCTTAATTGGTCTTAATAGGTGATATTAGGTCTTAATTGGTCTTAATAGGTTTTAATTGGTCTTAATAGGTTCTAATAGGTCTTGATTGGTGTTGTTTGGTCTTAATAGGTCTTAATATGTCTTAATTGGTCTTAATGCGTCTTATTACTCCTATTAAGTCTTAAGGAGTCCTATTAGGTCTTAAGGGTCCTATTAGGTCTTATTAGTAGGGATTAGGTCTTATTAATCATGTTAGGTCCTATTAGACCTCTTATTAGTCCTATTAGGTCATATTAGATCTTATTAGGTCTTAAATTACTCATGTTAGATCTTAAGAGCTCCTATTAGGTCTTATTAGACATGTTAGGTCTTAATTTCTCTTAATAGGTGCTATTAGGTCTTAATTGCTCTTAATAGGTGCTATTAGCTCTTAATTGGTCTTAATATGTTCTAATAGGTCTTAATTTGTGCTATTTGGTCTTAATTGGTCTTAATTGGTTTTAATAGGTCCTATTAGGTCTTAATTGGTCTTAATAGGTCCTATTAGGTCTTATTGGTCATGTTAGGTCTTAATTGGTTGTAATTGGTCTTAATAGGTTCTATTAGTCCCATTAGGTCTTAATGGGTCGTATTAGGTCTTAAGTGGTCCTATTAGGTCTTAAGGGTCCTATTACGTCTTATTAGGTATTATTAGGTCCTATTAGGTCTTAATTGGTCTTAATTGGTCCTAATTGATCTTAATAATTCTTATTGGGTCTTATTTGTCCTATTAGGTCTTAATAGTCCTATTAGGTGTTATTAACTTCCTATTAGGTCTTATTAGGTCCTATTAGGTCTTATTGGTCTTATTAGGGAGATTATTAGTCACATGTTAGGTCTTAATTAGTCTTAAGGGGTCCTATTAGGTCTTAAGTGGTCCTATTGGGTCTTAAGGAACCTCTTAGGTATTATTAGGTCTTAATTGGTCTTAATATATCCTATTAGGTCTTAATTGGTCAAGTAATAGGTCCTAATTAGTCTTATTAGTCACATGTTAGGTCTTAATTGGTCTTAGTAGGTCTTATTAGTCTTATTAACTCTTAAGGGGTCGTATTGAGTCTTATTAGGTCTTAATTAATCTTAATTGGTCTTAATAGGTCCTAATAGCTCTTAATTGGTCTTAATACATCTTATTACTCCTATTAAGTCTTAAGGGGTCCTATTAGGTCTTAAGGGTCCTATTAGGTCTTATTAGTAGGCATTAGGTCTTATTAATCATGTTAGGTCTTAATAGGTCCTATTAGACCTCTTATTAGTCCTATTAGGTCTTATTAGGTCTTAAGGGTTCCTATTAGGTCTTATTGCTCATGTTAGGTCTTAAGAGGTCCTATTAGGTCTTATAAGACGTGTTAGGTCTTAATTGGTCTTAATAGGTCCAATTAGGTCCTATTAGTTCTAGTAGGTCTTAGGGGGTCCTATTAGGTCTTAATTGCTCATATTCAGTGTCAAGGGTCTTGTTAGGTCTTATTAATCATGTTAGGTCTTAATAGGTCCTACTAGGTCTTATTACTCATGTTAGGTCATAAGGGGTCCTATTAGGTCTTATAACTCATGTTAGGTCTTAATTGGTCTTATTTAGTATTGCAATATAATGCATACATGTTTCATTGAGATAAGTCCTAACCATCCACTTAAGAGAGAGAGAGAGAGAGAGAGAGAGAGAGATGCATACCTTGTTTCTTATGATAATATCTTTCTAGTGATTCTTTACGTAGTCTTTGTTCGGTCTCAGGTGAATAATTTTGTGCAGTCTTATTTACCCTTCTCTTTTTATTTCCCATCGCTTTCCTCCACTAAAATTTGACAAAATTCAAAAAAATACACTTCCAAATGTATTCCTTCTCCAAAATGTGAATTATTCTGCAACTTTCGATCTTACAAAATAAGGCAAAAAAAAGGTTTATTTATATGAGATCGTCACTAGCCTAAAAAACACTAAATTGGTCGGCCAGGGTTTCTATCGAAAGTCAATTATTACTTTCGGTCAAAAGTACTTGAGTTAAAACTTTAACCACGCAAAAAAACTCAAGTAATTTCTATCGAAACCTCCAGATGAGACCCATTTTGCAAAGGCCAATAAATTTTTGAAGATTTCATGGCTTTGGGGCTCAATTACAGGGCTCAAATGGAACAGTAAGGACATGCCCTTTTTCATGGCACAAGTACTCAAAATGAGCTTTCTAATGGTTATAAATTTGATAAATTTTGAGTGTATTATGTACATGTTTTTTGAAGTAAAAAATGTAGGTTTCTTACCAAATATAAACCTCTGTGTTCGATGTTTAATGAAAAATAGTAAAAATGAGAAAAAAATTTCTAAAAAATAACAATGCCCCTTGTATTAAAGTCTTATTTCTATCAGGGTTCACCCCGCGGTGTGACAGTAAAGTCACAAAGCCTTGTTGATAAGGCATTCCTTGTTCGAGTCTCATCTCTACCACCGAGGTATGCGAAAGTCATCTACCGCTAAACACACACGCACGAGGTCCAATGCAACTGACTTTCTCGAGAGCTCCAGATTCACTCACTCGCTGGAACTCACGGCTACCATAGTTGTTGTCTTGGATGAAGGTCAAACTAATGACTGGCTTTGACTGCAAGCCTTCTCATGACATTTGGTCTGGATGCTCTCAGCGTCAACACTATGGTCCATGCCCAATGACTACCACTGCGGTTGTTGTCCTTGGGAGACATGAGGAATTTCCACGTCGATAGAATTTATGGAGTGATAAGGGTTTTTCCACGGTGGTGGAGAGGAGTCGCATCATACTTGGTGCATTGATGGACCTCGTGATGCTTGGAGAGATAAGGGGTGTGCATTGTATGGAGAGATAAGGTGTACTCGTTGACGGTCGACGCCATAGAAAGGGAGATATAAGGGGTATTGTTGGCCATGGAGAGATAAGGAGACGTGCATCCAGAGGTATATATGGATGTGATGCATCAAGTATTTGAGCGATGCTAATGCCATATTGTGATGTATCCACCACGGGGATGGGGTCCCCCTAATGTGAGCCCACTGGTTCATAGCTCCAAGAAAAAGGCATTGAATTAATACAATAAAAATACAAAAAAAAGTTTCACGGATAAAAAAAAGTCTTCTTTCTATCAAAAAAATTTAAAATTAGAAAATACACGACAAGTTACAAGTTACGAAAACAATGTATGTCAAAATTACGGTTTAGTCAACTTCAAACGTTAATAAAATATGAAAAACTAGTGATAATTTCAAGAAATCAATTCCAGGTTCTAGATATGGATGTTAAAAATGAAATTCAAAAGAACCACATTGATATCTATTTTAGAAAAAAAGTTATGCTTTACGAAAACAGTGTCACTCTTTGAAAATGATGTTGTCAGTAACTCACCAGTTTTCATGGGGGAAAGAAAAATTGATTCAAATCAATTCCAAAAAAAATTTTAAAAAAAATATATTTAGAATCTAGACAGAAAATCCTAAAAGACTCTAATTTTCTTCATCCTCTGATTTGTAACGGTTTAGCGGCAATATGCATCTGAAAGTGAAAGTTTTTTCAAAATGTAGAGTTTAGTGTCCATTCAGGAAAAAAAGTGTAACCCACTATTGTGGTTCCACCCGGTGCCAAACTCTTTTAGGCACTTTTTATGTGTGTGTTGGTTATTTCATTTTTATTTGAGGATATTAATGTAATACATTACATTATGATTTGATATTTTATGACCATTGGATAGTTGTGTGATATCATGTGTTGATAGATGATTATGGTTATTTTCATGATGATTGTCTTCTTATGATGATGTTAGTTATATTTATGGATTTCTAACAAACAGGCCTCATATATATGCATTTATATGGATTATGTGTATGTTTTATGTTCTATTTGATGTGTTTGATATGGTGAGGGATGAATTTGTAGTTACTTGCTTGCGAGATCCACACAATGTATCGATCCCTACCATTGTGTGTGTGTGTGTGTGTGTGTGTGTGTGTGTGTGTGTGTGTGTGTGTGTGTGTGTGTGTGTGTGTGTGTGTGTGTGTACATGTTCAACTTTTTGATGACAGATTTGTAGGTATCGAGCATCGTCTTCCTAGAGTTGGAAGGAGTGAGTGTACCCTTACACATGTCTCAATGGAAAAAGAGGGGAGATAACATTCAGGCCTAAATCCCTATCCTAAGCCTATATGTTGTCCTAAGAAAGGACAAGTATCTGACTAACTATCATATCTGTATCCATCAAGGTGATGTGGATTCGTGAGCCCTTTTTTGTGTATGTGTGTTGCATTTGTTTCAGTTGATTTTTCTGTTTGGTTGGTTTCAGTTAGATTAATGTTATATTTTGGCTTGTTTTATTAAATGGTTAATTAAGGTAATTATTGATGTAAATTATTAAACCTTTAATAATGTGGAAATATCAATATATGGCAATTTAATTATTAAATATTAATTAAATGTCTATATTTTATTTAAGTGATTTAATTATTAAGTCTTAATTTAATAATTGATATTTAATTACTATTAAATACAAATATTGAATTAATTACATAATTGAATTCATAATATTACTTTAAGTTGCATAATTTATTTAGTTAATTTAAATAATATTATGCACATTATTAAATAATTATGACTTTAACTTTATTTTATAAAGTTCAGTTGTGCAAACTTAATTTAAGTTAAAATTAAAATTAAAATTGAAATTAAAGTAATTTCTTTTAATTTTAAATTGGAATTTAATTCCTAATTAGGGTTGCACTTTTTCAACCCTAATTTCCTAAGTTTTCTATATATCTGATTTGAAAGCCATTATAGACATTCAATCAGATTGAAGGAGAATTTTGAAGTTAAAGAATTTTTGCAAAGCTGGAGTATTTGGATTACATCATTCTTCGTTATTGTTTCACAACTGTTCTTCATGGCTAAGGTAGGGTTTGAAACTTTTGAAATTTGAGTATTTAGATCCCCGTCTTTTGTGTCTGAAATACTGGAATCCCTTTGTGTGTAATTCCTTGTAAGTTAATATGTTTGTTTGTTTGTTTTATTAAAATCTGAAGAAAAAGGATACTAGTTTAAATCTAGGGTTTTCCTTTCTGTTAATTCCAAATATTTATTTTTGGGTATTAGGGCTTCATTAAAAATGTTATTTTTCAAGAAGGGTATTATTTTTTTCCTAGTTAGGATTTTAATGTTTCATACTTTTATCAGAAATTGAATTACATGTCTTCTTACCAAAGAAAATTGGAAATTTCTGCCTAGATCTAGATCTGCATGTCAAATTATAGAAATGGGGAAATATTGCATGTATTCAAAGGTATAGTCATAATCATTAAATCAATTGTTTAATTATAATTATTACAAAAAGAAAAAGGGGCAAATGCATATCTTTGCCTTTTAAATAGAATATATATAGTGCATGTCCTATTTTTAAAATAAAATAAAGGAGATTAAATGCATGTCTCATTTTTTTTTTAAAAGAGCATTTAAAATAAATATATTAGATATATTTTTCAAAAGAGATGTATTGATTTTTTTTTAAAAGAAAAAGAAAAGAAAAGAAAAATGGTTTTTGTGATATAAAAAAATTTAAAAAAGTTTGAATGATGGGGTGGTGGGCCCTCAACCCCCACTCCCCCCTCCCGCACTATCGGCATTGTCGTCGGCAGGACCACTGCCAAACGATAGGGTAGTGTCGCCGACAGTACCACTGTCTGCTCGGCAACAAGGATCCCTGTCAGTGGCCCTTTAAAGGGTGCGCGGTGTGGGGAAGGGGAGGTGGTGGAACCACCCCCCCCCCCCCCCCCCCCCCCCCAATGTAATTTATTTCATTTTTTTATTATTTCTTTAATTTTTATTTTATTTAATTAACATTTTTAAATTATTAAATTTATTTATATTTAATATTATTAATATATTTAATATTTAATTAATATTAATATTATGTATTAAATATATTAATTAGAATTAATTTATTAAGTTATTATTAATTTCATTGATAATTGTTTTTTTAATATTAATAATGATTAAATGATTATTAATATTTATTTAAATGGTTTTATATTAATTTAATGATTATTAATATTTATTTAAATGGTTTTATATTAATTTAATGATAATTAATATAGTTTATTCTTGTATATATTTTAGTTAACTTTTGTATACAAGATTTGATTTTTCTTTATATGTACTTATGTGTATATTAATTTTGGCAAATTAAATCTTCTAAAGATATATTCGCTTCAACCAGTTATTATTTATCATTATATTAATTTAGTATAATTGATCTAGAATTGGGGTGATTTGCGAATCATGTTAGTGTACTTGAATTTGGCGAATATATTTATATTGGGTAGTTAAGCTGACCTTAGGATTTGTACACCAAAGGTGTGGGTTCTTTGCTTTGCCTTGTGTGTTTCTTCTTATGTGCTTTGTTTCCATTCATTATGTGTACGATATTTTTCATACTTTGGAGAGCATTTTGTGATATTCATAGTTACATGAGAACTAGTATGTTCTTGTATGGGCAAGAACCAAATTTTAGTGATGCTCTATCATTGTGATGTTTATGTGATCTTTGAACCTAGGGTAGGTTATCTAGGTGCATAGGAGGGAAGTGGCTTACAATGGAGATTGGGGCCCGCAAGTGGCTTACCAAGGCAATTCATTGTAAGTAGCTTAATAAAGTGATAACTTAACAAAATAATAGGTTAATTTTAGCAAGACAATAGTGTGCCTCGCCCATGCCATGAGTGCTAGGACAAGCTAAGGATGGGAGTGGGAGTTGATGCTTGTCCGCACAAGGGGCATAAAGATCTGGCATGATTACGTGGAGACATTTTCTTATATTCATCCTAGGTTTCCTTCATATGTATGGTGCCTCTAGTAATGTGTAGAATCCTTACTGTGATAGAGAGATTATAGGATCTTCATGTTCATACCCATTTTATTGGTCTTGTATATCCTTGCATCATTCCTTCTTGGTGTATACCTATTTGTGTGGGTCTGGTGTTTATCTCCTCAGCACGATGGGGTGGACCTCTGGGTTCCACATGGTTGGGTGGTAGTGATTCTTTTTTACTATTGAGATCTGACGTTCCTCTTAATGCTTGGATAATCCTTTTTGCAGTTCTATCTTCTTGTTCTTCTGGAGACTTATTCATTGTCATGAGATGTATATTGTACCTATCTATATATTGGTTGACATCCATTCAGGAGATGTGATATATTATTATTCATTATTGCATATCATGCGGCTTATGCAGTGGATGATGATTCAGTATATATACCTTGGGTATCCATTGTATATGTGATCTTATGAGATGTATATTATGATTTCAGTTGATGTATTTTTTCATGTTAGTTTTGTTATGGTTGTTCTTCATAGATTAGCTAACTTAAAAGTAACTCTACGCCATGGAACCCTTGAGATTATTAACTATACTTTTTTACATTATCGTTATGTTTATCTTTGTTGTTCTTTCTTCCACATTTGTGTTGTGCAAACTTTTTTTAAAAATCTTTCGTCAACTTAGCATCATGTTTAGGTTAAATTATCTTAGGTTCCCTGAAGAGGCATTACACTGAGTACATAGTCCCCATGATTTATTAAGAGTAAACATGCCCAGGCGAGAGAGAATACCCAACAAAGTATATGCTGCAGTATACGCCCTTGGACTACAAGCCATAGGATCTTGTTCTTAGAAAAGAAAAGTCTTTGCAAATGATATAGTTTATTTCTTCACCTATTGAACCAAAGTACAATATTTTCCAACCTTATTAACTTACAAAATTTTCAAGGCTTTCTAGAACAACCCACAATCGAGATTATCTTAGAATGATAATAATTCAGTTACAATAGATCTGCATGCCAAAAATTCTGGCATGGATCGCTCATTTCCCTATGCTACAGGAAAATCCTTGAATATGTTTTTTTTATCGCAAAATGTCTACCACCTGGGCTCAACCAGAAAACTATTTCAGCCTGATCAAAGATGTCATGATTGCACGGGCCAATTCGGTCGTCAAAAATAGAATAGTTGTCTAGAAATCTGTTAGTCATGGAGTTCCTTGTAGGAAAGAATATTCCCTGATAAGGTGTCGGCGGGCCCTGTTGAAGCGAGAGTATACAAGGGACACATGACGGGATGGAAGAATCTAGGATATGCGCATTCTTCATGGATTGATTAGAAACTTCAACGGGCTTACGCATGTTAGCTGGCATCGGGAATTTGAAGGTTGTGAACCGCTCTACATGATCAGAGACCGAAGGCAAACACGGGAAGTGTTTGAGGTGATGTAGAAGGAGTCTACACTATGCTTACCATTAATTGAAATGGTTCTAATGCCTTTTATTTGTGCACTTCCTTCTCCTACAAACATGATTTCTCCATCATCACACTCTTCAATCTTGATAAATCTTCTCTTATCATATGATTTGAACATCCAGAATCTATAACCCATGCACCTGCAGAAAATTTATCATGTAATGTGATCTCCTCTTTCTTTTGTGAAATAGCTAGGAATAGGGGTTCCTCAATTTTTTCATTAGTATCCTCATCTTTAGATAAGTATTCTTCCTTGGGACAAATTTTTTTTACCCTTGCCTTTGAAATTTATTCTCTTTCTGAAATCACCTTTCCTTTTGATTTCCTTTTCTATCATCTTCTAATTCACTATGATAATCCTTATACTTGCAATTATTAATAAGATGTCCTATCCTTCCACAATTAAAGAACTTAGGAGGTAACTTACCTTTGTATCTATCAGTGCCTCACTTGAATCTTCTTGAAATAAATTTTATGGCTTCCTTTGACATCTTGCCTGTCTGAGGTTCAACTTCTTCAACATATCTAAATGGAGTCTCTCTCTTTTCCATTTAAACTTATGCAAACTCAAATGCAGAAAGTGAACCAATAAGTTGATCAATTGAATACTGGCTTAGATCATTTCTTTCCCTTATTGAACATGTCATTGGTATGAACTCCTATGGTAGGGTTAATAAGATATTAAGTATAACATTTGTGTCTTCTAGATGTCCACCAGTAGCTTTGATTCCATCAGCAAAATCTATGACTCTCTATATGTAACTTTCAACACTCTCATATTCTGCCTTTTTTAAGGCCTCATACTTCTGTTTGAGATTCATTAGTACTTTTTCGTCTTTAAATCTCCATCATATACCAAGAAAAAATTATCCAATATCTCTTTACCACCTTTCAAACCTTTCACCTTCCCAAATGTTGTGTCACATAAACTACTAAAAAGATTTTTTCTTGCTTTCACATTAGCTTTCTTTTTGTTTTTGTTCATCAGTAGTCAAAGGTATTCCAAAAAGAGGATAGAAGCAAGATTGAATAACCTCCCAAATATTATTCTGAAATGTTTCTATATATGATTCCATCTTGTCCTTCTAATAAGGAAAATTAATGACATCAAATATTGGAGCCTGAAAGTGTAAGTTATGCATTATCTAGGATCTGCCTCAAGCGATTAAGCTTCTTTAAGAGGAACCCACTCTAATACCAATTGTTGAACACACTGGATGCTAAGAGGGGGGTGAATTAACATAAACCAAAACCCTTACATAGAAATTCAACCATCAGTATTATCCACCACACAACTTATTAAGTAAACAATGAACTGAAACAATAACACATAAACACCAAAAACATTATACTTGGAAAAATCAAACTGGCAAAAACCATGGTGAGAAATAACTCACAAAGATAATTCACTAATGTATATAGTCTGATTACAAAGATAGTAGGAGCTCACTTGTTTATACTTGCAACCAGATGCTCACTGCCAAAGCAACACGGAATATGCATAGCAACTCACTACTCTAGACTTGCAATAGAGGGTCATTGCCAAAGTAGCTAGATATAGTAAAGAAATTGTACACCCAAGACTCACCATCCTAGGGACAACGAACATACAATTCTTCACAATAGATAAAGATAAATTCTCCTGATAATACAACTAATCTGTAAAACACTTTCAAACTTAGCAATGCACTATTACCGCATTTTCTTCTCTATCACTATCACAAAATAGCAGCCTCATAAACTGAACTCTTCTCTTCTAAAACTCTTCTTATAGATCTTCGTTGATTCGCACATTGCACTCTCTTACATTTTTGCAAAGTATACATTGTACTTATATACAATATATTTCATTGGAGTATAAAACAACGTAGGCCATGATAAAATCATATTACAATTAAGTTACAATTCGGTCACAATAGAAAATTATAATAAGGTCTCATGCCAGAAGAATCTGAACCAAAACATAGATTACACATAACATGGACCCATCTAGATAAGAGATAAATATTAAATACATAGGTCACATATAGCACTAACCCATCCAAATAAGAGATAAACATTAAATGCAATACCCAGACCAAAAGCATGAAACATGATCCACTCTAGGAGAATGTGTGACCATGAACATGTTACACATATCCCAATACCATATCTTTAATTACTATAAAAAATTCCATAGCCATTTCAAATGTGTAGTAACACACTATCTTAAGAACCACATCACTTGACAGGTGTATCTAGACCTCCACACACCATGGTGAGACCCACATGCCACATCAGAAGCCATATCACTTTCCTTCTATCCACGTCAGAAGCTATCACAACACATTTCCAGACCAAACCACAAACTGATCATAACTACAACACTTGACACTATTTTCATATCACCATGAAGCACCACAATAAAGACCAAAAGCTTAATACATTACAAATGAAATCTACATAACTTCAACCTTGATTCCCAGAGTAGAAACCTTATGAAAAAAATAATTGAATAATTGTCATCTTCAACTACATAACCCAGTTATTGAACCACTGACATTCATACAGAACCAATGACTTCCAGACCTAATAAAATAACTATGAAGTTATGACAAAAATCATTCTCACAATCTCCAAAGTACATACATGTCTTCCACTATTCTGAGTACATGCTTTTCTTCTACTATTCTGAAGCACTGAATACATACATGTCTTCCTCTATTCTATAGCACTAACATGTCCATCACACAAACTTACTACTTTTCGAACCAACATCCTTCTTCTGGACAAAAGACATACCTAGACATATCACCAAAAAATACATTCAGACCACACTATTTGAGAAAGCACCTCAAACACCACCAGAAAAGAGTGTTTGAAATGAATGACAAAAAAAACCAAACATATATTTCCAACAATTTGAATAGCATTTAGAGCATATACCAATTAAAACCCCGAATCAAATTATAACCAAACATGGTAAGGCACAAAATTTGGATGACCACTAGCACATACATCAGTGAATCACCCAAAACATATCAATAATCAATGGCATAAACATCAGTGATTCTCATATAATTACAAAAAAAAAACATAATCATAATGTCCTCAGATATAAAATAACAAAGATATCATCATACAACATCATGCAAGTATGATCATCTCTAAAAGAATAATTAATATATCATCTATCTCAGAAGAGATATCAGTATGAACAACAAAATGTAGTGTAACTAGGTGTATTTCACAATGCCAATACAAAATAATAAAAGCAGCCTCAAAAGGTCTAGCAATCCAAATTAAATATACAGCAAGAAACCACACAATGGTACTCACAACCAAGGACAAAGAAATAAGCAACTTGCTAATCCAGCTGCATAATCCATGTCATCAAAAAAATGACAATGCCACATGGACTTAACATGAATCATAACTATAAAAATATATCCATCCAATCATAAGGTAAACACCACCAATTACATAAAGCCATAATGAGGCATCTAGACCCAAACCAAGACATCACCAAAAGAGCTCTCATCTAACTACACATGGGCACCACCATAGACATTATGCCAAGGTTGCATCCATAAGGATGTCATGCATGAAGCAAATGGGAGAGGCACTACATTCTCACCCCCAAGGACTAGGATTACTCTCAGAAGCCTATAAATTAAGAAAAATGAAGCACAAAAAATGCAAGATCCACAACCAAATCCAACATACATATAATCATACGACTCTTTCACAAGTCTAACCATGCCATGCCATATCCTTACTAACCAGCCTCGCATCTACTAAAAGGACCAAAACACACTAAAAAGAGAATCATCAACTCTCAAGGTCCTAGAAAGGAATCATAATATGTACCAGGGAATTTTGTCTACCCACAATCTCTAACAAGGGAGGCTCAACACTATTTGATCTACCTCCTCAAGAGGCATCTAGCTTGAAAATAGTGCCCTCCAAGGTCTCCTCTATGACCCAAGCACCAAAACTCTCAAGTCAACAACTTAGGGACAAAAGGAAAGATCATCCCTAAAGATTTAAAATTACTACCATGCTCATCTAGAGCATACTTTAATCCGACAAGTCTCAATAACTCACTTCTAAATTTGTAAAGGTAAGGATTCAATGCCAAAATTTACCTCTACGAAATACTAAGTCCAATTCAGGGTACCAAGAGGTACGAATACAACATAGTGCCTCACACATCCAAGATCACTCACACTACAAAGGCTCCACAATACCCTCATTCCACATGAAGAGTCATACAAATTCCAACTAAACACCAAACATGGGAGCCAATAGAAGTTCTCTTACATTGACAGCTCATCTATAGCCAAAACAAGGGTCACCCAACCCACCTGGATCATCGTTTCACCTCTAACAAGGAAACTATGAGTCCTAACAAGGGTCATCATCCTAAACTCACATCCATAACCAATCTCAAGATGTCAAGATATGCCCTCAAAGACTATGTCCTCTTCCAGCTTTAAGCTAGGAACAACGCAACTACCAGGAATTCATTCAATAAAATATAATTTTTAACATGGATTCTTGCAAAGAAGGACAACATAATTGTTATAATAACATATATAATCAAACAAAGGTATGGCCAAGGGAGTTTCAAAGCATTGAAAAGGAGACTCTCCATCCCCAAACTATGCCACCCATAAGAGAAGTTAGGGAACCCACAACAAACGTGGCACAAGAACACCCACCCGCAATAAAATAACCAAAATAGTGGTGCATAAAAAACCTCCACAATCACCCCTAGAGAAGCAAGCACTAAGAAAATACATGGCCTGTCCCACAACAAGGGTTAAACATCATTGGCAGACTAAGTCACACCCAACCATCCAAAACCAGCAATGCCAAGCGAGAGGAACACTCAAGACCTTAAGATCATAGGCAAGAGAGAAAACCAAAATCACTATAAGTACACACACACACAAGAATTCACTCATAGATCAATCCAAAACCCAATAGAGACATTCAAGCTCTCCCATTATCGCACAAGAAATGCCTTCACAATCATTAAGAACAATATTTACACTGATTCTAATTAATGCTCAAAGTGAGGTTCACAAAAGATCAAGCATTCATTTATTAAAAATTTACATAAAGATAGTGTGATTTTCAATCTCATATAACATGGTAAGCATCTTTTAATTAATTGCACAAAGCATCTACTAATATCCATATAGAAAGGGAGATTTATAATTCAGTGCATCCTTAATCAAAACAATGCTAATAAACATATATATATAAATCATTGATAACTTGCACTTCCTTTTCATATAAATAACAAGAATTTTTCACAATTAAAATAAAAAGATACTCTAATCTAACATTCTTACAATTAACAACAAACAAAAATTTAGTATGTTCTCCCTTGTATATACTATCAGAGGTATGCATTGAACGTCATAGAATCACACTTATCACAAAATAAGGCCAACAATACTAGACATTAAAATAGTCATCATGGGAATTGAAAAAAGAAAACGTAAATGGGGGAATTATCAAGTCCAACATTAAATCCCAAAAATAAGCACAAGTTCAACAATAAATCAAGTATGATGAATGCCACAATAGATAGATGGGAAAAATTTTGGTGACTACAATTCAAATTCAATGCTAGCCCACACATCACATGGAATAATCCATCAAATCAACAAAATAAATCACCAAACATGAAACATATTCATGTACCATTGTGGCTAATATCAGCCACGTTAGAGGGAGTAATTGTTATGAGATACTACGGCATACAACATCCCAACAACATTAGAGAACACACCTAGACACACCAAATAGCGAATCATCTATGATTCCAATCATATGCATCACTTTAAATACTAATCTATGCAACAATTTTCTCTCCCAATTTACAACCATCTACAATTTATATGCAATGCCATAATTCCATTATGCAAGATGAACAATCAGGAGAAGGTTTAAGCATATCCACGCAACATATATAAAATGCACAAGGCCATATCACCAGGATCACAATATTCATGAGGATGATTACAACCGCCAAGGGTCACATACACATTGTCATCCTTAACTTAAGCCCTGAACACAAGGTCATTACATGACACTTTTGATTTTTTTCTCAAAGGTGGCTTACACACTCACATTTCACAAGAAATGACTTGTTCGCATGATTTCTAGACCCAAATTCCAACAAGATACACCAACACAAGAGTAATTACATAATGACAATACAATGAATAATTAACATGCAACCACATAGGCTCTTCTCACATGAGGGACATGCATAACATACATCATGAGTCACCATAATTTTGGCTACAACAACATAGCACACACATACATCAATAGGTTATGGCCACGATATAGAATTTAGCTAAATAACACCAATCAAACATATGCAAAGGTAGGATTAGTACAATATTAGGGCCATTGTTTCATCATTACAAAAGTGGTGATAACACTCTAAGGCTACTATGGCTTCATTGCACTCAATGCAAGGTAGATACAATAAAACATATGATTTTTCAAAAGATCATAGAAACCATGATATTTGGGAACATAAGTCATTAACCCAAACGATATATTATGATGATTTCACTCTTTTGAACTTACGAATGTTTCCTTCCATGAATGCAATGGTGCATTATTGTCACTTTCCAAAGTGAAATGTTTTTTAATGCAATTACAACAATGCCAACATATAATAGACGTGAATCAATTCTATTTCTTTCACATTCAATGCAACAATCACACTATGCAGTGCACCATGCTCCATTGGGATCCAATCAATAGGCACTCAAGGTCATGCATAAAAACCACTCAGTTGTCATATCCCAAAAGGGTCACACAACCAAACAAGTCACTCAAGGGCTACTAAGCACCCAAGCAACCAAGAATCAAGAAATATATATAAGCTATCATGCTATATCAAATGGAAACACAATCACATTAGTCATCCATCCACACACTCAAGCCACATAGGGGTCTCAAAATACTCACAAACTAGGAGAAACACATAAATCAATTGACCCATAGCCCTCTCAAGGGGTTATCACGTAGGGGTATCATCCATCCCTAATAGATTCAAAGATATAGTTGGTATTATTCCTCCAACACATGATACTTGGGTAGGTTCCTCATGAACAGTTGAAAATGCCTCACCTCAGCACCCAAATAACAAGCTACTGCTAACTCACAACATGACACACGCACGCTCATGCACCAACAACATTAATTTTGTGGGAAACATATAACAAAAGATCTCAATGTTGCAACATAGGCTCTGATACCAGATGTAATAGCCTACCAAGGAACCCTCAGAAAATAGGTTAATACATGCTCTGATTTTAAAAACAAATTACAATTACATAAGTGCATAAACATAACATACATTACAAAGCAAGAATGAAACAATAAAATGATCATCACATGACCGTGTACAAGCAAAAGTCTTCACACACTCCCAAGTGTTCCATAACAACCAAAAATAACCCATGAAAACATAATACACATGTTCCACATGTTGTCTCACGAGAGCTCGAATGACACACAACAAACTACATGAGACCAAGCCTGCCAATAGCTCACGACTTGAAGTAAAGGAGACTAGATCCATCCTTAGATACCAACTAGACAAGGTTCATTTTAGAGAACCAAGCGAAATGTGAACCTATAGAGATCAAATATGGACTATGAATATATCAAAGGTGTCACTAGAATAAAGTATATCAAAAACCCTAACTGATTTGCACGTAGACCCAAGGCAATTGCATTATGTCATGAACACACAGAAGTATAGAAGATAAATGTGCAGAAATATAGAAAGCAAGGAAAATTGCTAAAAACGTAACGTTAACAACAACACATGTAACCAAATAAAGATAACCTCCACACAAGGGAGTACCAAATACCCAAAATCGAGGCCAAATTCACTCGATATGAATAATATAAACAAAAATGTACTAATATACTAAGCATAATAATGTAATCATTGAAAGTAAATGCAAAAGGATAAAGAATAAACACATCATGCTCAATACTCTGCCACTGAATCGATCTGCCACATGTACGTTGGACCCCAACAATGACATGTCATGCCACTCGACCACGTGGTACCCTCAGACCCACCCCACCGTGCTCGCAGAGACAGTCACACGACCCAAACAAACATAATACACACATAGGAAGTAGGCTTACACACACACACACACCATACAAGTGCAACAATCAAGGGATGGCATAAAAATCCCAATGCAATCAGTCAGGCTAAAGATACTAAGATAAAAGATCACCAAGGTCACTACTCAGATCTAAACAATGGTTTGGTGTAGAAACTCAAGAATGGAGTGTCATCACACAACACATTGTGGCACGTGCAATTTTGAGAAACCCTTCTCTCATCAAGGGGGCTTTAATATGTCAGCTCAACATCTGCAAACGACCACAACTATACCTTCTAAACATTCATAGATGGTCATGACTATGCTATCTCAACATCACTCAAACGACCACAGGTACCAGATCAACATCACTCAAATGACCATGGTAATTATGTTAGTTTAATCTTGTTATAATGTTTTACCCCATTTATTTGTTTAAGTTATCATTTCTTATTAAAAACTCCCCAAGGGTTACCCTAGTGACTCCTTTGTGTCTCAGCTCACCTTGGAGAGCTACTCTACTCTACTACTCAAACACCAAATAGGCTCATCTAGTTACAACAATGAGGCACAATTTAAGATAATGCAACGAAGCATGAAGAAATAAAATACTCAAATGTCATAAAACCATAATGAAGTATGGTAAGATTGATTGGTCTCAAACCAAGGGCATGGCTCCCTCCAAGATCATGTCAATGAGCATAACTCAATTATGTTAAGGATGCAATCTCAACACCTTACATCCAAATATCAAATGTGAGAACAACTCAAGCATAAAGGAAAGACAATACATCAAGGCCAATACACAAGCAAAGAACACAGAGCAAAAAAAACACTCAAATGTCATAGCGTCCATTTTGATATGAGGAGCACTCAATTGGTCTCAGCCAAGAGCATGGGTCTCTCAAAGATCATATCAAATAGGCATAGCTCAACTATGCTAAGGACACGGTATCAACGCCAACATCGATGGAAACCAAGGTTGAAAACTCAAACAATGGAATGAAAAGCCAATAAACCAAGGCAATAAGGTAGTGCACAAGCACTCTCTATTGACCTCACTGGGCCACCAAGAGCACGGATCCCAAGACATACTAAAATA
The DNA here is from genome assembly GCA_018584345.1 of Thuja plicata. Classification (NCBI taxonomy): domain Eukaryota; kingdom Viridiplantae; phylum Streptophyta; class Pinopsida; order Cupressales; family Cupressaceae; genus Thuja; species Thuja plicata. The sequence continues at coordinate 1,545,152 of MU224257.1, read as the reverse complement.
AAAATGTGCATGGGATACTAACATCCCTATATGATCCAATATATGTTTTTCAACCAAACTCAAGTATAATTCTCTCGATAGCATAATTTCATGAAAGATTAATTTTCAGCAATAACCGGCAAGCACACAAGCACACTCAATAGGTATAAAATTGGGAGTATGGATAGTGGTAGTTCGCAACTGAAATTCTCTCAATTAATTCTTACCATACAAATAGACCACAAACATGGAAACTAACTAAAATCAACATTCAAAATGTCCCAATCATGGCAAAAGTCTAATTCTAGAGGCCACACAAATCGAGCACCTCCCAAAAATGCTCAAAAATCAAATTTGGAATCTCACGATTCTGGGAAAACCAATGGGTTCCCAGATGCTCAACATCCCAAAAATATAAAAAAATTCATAATGAGACTTCACACAAGAAAATGGGTAGCCTAACAACGTAAAAACTTCATTTCCATAATTACAATTTCATACATGTCCAAATGGGCATCAAATGCACTCAAATAAGTGGGGAAAACATAATAAACATCCCATATATAAATTGCAACAAACTTTAAGCAATTAATGAAAGAAATGAGGGAGTTGCAAAGAGCCCTACCTCACAAATGGAGGAAAACCCCAAAATATGAAGAAATCCTAGAAACAAAACAAAAGCGCATGAAAATCTCAACAAATCGTAGCAATCCCGCTATGCTTCCAACGAGCCACTACCCACAAAATTCAGAGAGCCCAATCACTCCCACAAAATAAATTTCCAACTTCTTCACAAGAGGTTTTGCGAATTCTCCATTTCAAAAATTGAGAAGTGAGTAAACTAATCTCAACTTCAACTTATAAAAGCACTTTTTCAAAAAGGCTAAACGGCCAATTTAAAATTTAATCAAATCAAAAATCGCTTAACGGCCAAATTAAAACCAATTAAATAACCCCAAAACTCAACATGAGTTAAATTAATCAATTCCAATTAAATGAAAAAAAAACTATGGCAAATTGCCAGTAAATTATAAAATAACCTTAGCATATAAGTCAACATTTAATATAATTTACTCAACTACGACAACTACGGATAACTGACAATGCATAGACACTTCACTGGTCTTTCACAATTATTGCAATGAAATCCAAACTTTACCTAAGAGGTAACCAGAAGTCTAATAATGCCACTATGAATACATCGTCCATACAGGGCCAATATTGGCTAAATATGAAGGGTGGCCAATGTAACTATCTCATGTGCCACTGTCAGGGATAAAGGCATGCTCGGACTTGTGAAGCTGGGTGGAGTCGATGCTTGGCACCTATTCACTAAAACATGTGCACATCAAGTGTAGTTGCTCACATATAAATAGCCAAAGCACGTGTATAATAATCCAAAAATGAAACTAATGGAAAGATGTTTTAGCAATGTAATTATTCATATGTATTCAAATGTTATGAAACTATTTATTTCATATTTAATCCTCAATAGACATCATAAATAATCATTTCATTTAAATTAAAGCATTTTATGGCATTTAGAGCATATATCAATTAAAACTCCGAATTAGATAATAACCAAACATGGTAAGGCATAGAAGTTGGATGACCACTGGCCCATACATAAGTGAATCAACCAAAACATCTCAATAACCTCTGGCACAAACATCAATGAATCTCATGAAATCGCATCAAATAAACATAATCAAAATATACTCATATATAAACTAACCCAGATATCATCGTATAACATTATGCAAGTATGATCATCTCTAAAAGCATAAGTAATCTATCATCTACCTCAACAAAGATATCAACATGAACAATAGAATGCACTTTAACAAGGTGTATCTCACAATGTCAATACAAAATCATAATAACAACCTCAAAGGTCTAGCAACCCAAATCAAATATGCAGCAAGCAACTACACAATGGTTCTCACAACTAGGCACAAGGAAATAAGCAACTTGTCAAAGCAACTACATAATCCAAATCATCAAGAAGAAAGCAATGCCACACGAGCCCAACATGATCATAACTATAAACATATATCCATCCAAGTATAAGGTAAGCACTACCAATGACATAAAGCCACAATTAGGCATCCAAAGCCAAACCAAGGCATCACCAAAAGAGTTCTCATCCAACTGCACAAAGGCACCACCATAGACATAATGCCAAGGTTGCATCATCAAGTATGTCATGCAAGAAGCAAACGGGAGAGGCACTATAGGGTAAGGGGAGTACCCTTCATCATGGTCTCTCTATCTTATTCACTCAATCTCTCTTACTCCATCTCTCTCTATTTATCTCTCTATCTCCCTCTCACTCCTCTATTTTTTCTATCCATATCTTTCTCTACCTTTGTCTTTGTATCTCTATATTTCTCCCTCAATCTCTTTCTACATCCTCTCGATCTTTCTATTTTTACCTATCTCTACCTTTCTCTGCTCATCTCTCTCCATCTATCTATTCATCTTTCTCTCTCCCTTTCTCTATCTCCCCTATTTATCACTCCATCTATATTTGTTTGCCTCTCTAGTTGATCCCCCCCTCTATATATATCTCCTTATATTTCTTTCTCCCTTTCACTCGTCTATATATATATATATATATATATATATATATATATATATATATTTATTTATTTATCTGACTCCCTCTTCCTCTCTCACTCTATCTTCATCACTACCTCGATTTCCTCTCTCCCCCTCTATCTCTACAAATGTCTCTCTCTATCCATTGATTGCTCTCGTATCTCCCTCTCCCTCTTCCTATACCTATATATCTATATCCATGTCTCTCTATCTCATCTCTCCATATTTTCTTACATCTCTCCTTCTATCCTAATATCTCTCCTTCTCTTTGTACCCCATATCTATCTTTTTCTCTACCTCTCTATATATAGCTTCCTAACTCTATATCTTTCTCTCCCTCTCTCTTCCTATCTATCCCCACATCTCTTTCTTTTATCTATCCTCTCAATATCCCTCCCCTCCATCTTCATCTTCATCTCCATCTCTCCTCTCACTCTACCCACTCTATAAATAGACCAAAATTTTCCCTAATTGACCTTCTACATATCTTTAGCATACCCATTAGACACCAAGGTATGATTGCTAGTATAGCTCACACCATAATCTACATGGGTTATCAGTTTCCAGGCCTTGCAGATGCAGCTTGATCTGCAATATTTATATATTTAAAGCACATTAACAACCCACTTCTAAAACTAGAACACACACATACAGCTTTAATTAAGTGCACAATTTCCCACAAGGCTTCGATAGCCTGAAAATGAATAATCTGCCAAAGCTTGTTATCTTATATGGAGTTCATTAAAACAAAACTCTGCACAGAAGTCTGGTTAGCTATATTAAATTTCCTGAGACATATATAAATATAAACAGACATGAAATGCAGCTCTGGGCATGTTCACAATTATTTTTCCCATTAATGCATCCGCCCTGCACCCTTTGCAGACGATAACATCGAAAGTGCCCTCATGGGCGCATCTTTTAGAGTTTGCACTTTTAATAACTTTGCAGAATTGATAAGAAAAATAAAATGTTTTCCCCTCTAGCCACTTTAACAGTTTTGATAGAACGATTTAAACACTTCATGATCTAATAAATATTTTCGAACCCTGATAATACACAATAATAAAAACTTCAAAATGGAGAAGCACAATCAAATCAGTCCTATCATTTCATTGAAAAATCTAAGAGAATGTCTTAAACTGTTCAACTCAGCTGTAAAAAAAATTAAAATCAACATTTACGTTGTTGTTCTTGTGTGTTACATTCAATTTTTCGGTCCTTCAAAATACTTAGTCTGTCATTCCTTTGAAAGATATTCTAAATATAATCTTCTATCTTGCTCCTACTTTCTAGGAATATATCTAAAAAAGTTATCTTCCAAAAAGAAGATTCACTTGAAAAAGCATCCTGATCACTTAAATAAGAAACGGAAGTTTAGTTTAAATCAGTAGTGTTCATCTACATTTTATTATACTTAATTTGCTAAACAACATAATTTTTCGTGAAAAAAAATAACAACCACTTGACTCTTTCCACATGTTCACACCGAGCCTGTGAAGAAGTTCCTATCCGAGCTGAAATCTCAAAATGATCCACATACCATAAAGATAAAGATTACTCTAGAATTTGGTGGTATTCCAAATTAAGATTTTACCATTCACTCCTATTTTTGAAGGATTTGCTGGTGCGAGTCCCATAACATTCAATTCGTCTACAAACTGAGTTTGTGGGGTTTGTGGGTCAACATATTTTACGAGCTCTGATTTTAATGATCTTCAATTTTATTCTCGAGGGGTTTTCTATGAAGAGTAGCTTATCGCAATCAACTCGTCCACAAACTGAATTCGAGATTGACCTTTTTTACGAGTTCTTATGTTGAAAGATGACCCATAACCCATATTACCAAATTCACTGGGTTTAGATTAACATTTTTAATGAGCTCGATTTTGAATGATACTCAATTTTATTCTCAATAGATTTTCTGGTGAAGGTGCCATGACACATGGGATTCATCCACAAAGCTAAAAGTGTATAATTGCCATTTTTTTGAGTTCTGATTTTGAATGACGATCCATAACTCTCATTTATTACCGAATTTACACATGTTGTCAGTGTGTTTGGAAACCCTTAAAAATGCAGCACTGATTCTCAATACTATCTGGAAACAAATTGCCATCTTTCCATTAATAAGGGAGAGGAAAAGACAAGTTACATGCTTTTTACATCAATTTGCTGCAAATCAATCCATGATATATATGGTCAGGAGTTCTGAATCAAACAAGAATGACAGATGCAACTACATAAATCATTAATCATGAAGTCCAAGTTTATTTAGGAGAGCTTCCCTCTGCTACAAAAAAATGTGTTCAAGCAAATTATTGAAAACAAATTTGAGACAAGGTTTACAAGTGTCAAACAAACCACAAAGGGAAATGACTGGCAATCTGAAAGAGCATCACATAACCACAATAGTCACTTAAATTGGACCTCTCATGTTATGTTCAAGGGTTGTGAACCATATAATCTGATGAAATTCCTCCCATCATTCTTTCATCTAAGCTCTTGTTGCTGTCCCCCATCAGACAGCTTGAGGGCATCATACCTTTCAAAATTTGGGAACCCGAAGCTGCATGGTTATTGGCAGCATTGTTATCTCTATGATCTGAAATCCCTGATGTATTCTTTATATGAGTTGGGGACGGATCAGAGATGTCAGGCTTTTGATCCATCATCTGTGTAGATGACACTTGCTCAAGCTTTCCAAACTGCTGTTGCTGCAACTCAAATGACCCTGTTGAGGATCCATGCATTTCTTTCTGCATATGTTGTTGCTGCTCCTGATAAAGTTGTCTTAGTCTTGACACCTCCTTTTTCAATGCTTCAGTGTGTGCTGCACGAACAAGCACTTCTACAATTACTAGCATGAATTGAGAATAGTTGCTTGCTACCTAATGTTTAATAGTAATACAAATTTATAATGCTGTATGTTTCTTACATAGTATACTTGATAAGAAAGATAAAGCTTATGCATGCCACTGAAAACATAGAATGAATTGTTAATTGTTGCCTTCTAGATAATTCTTCAACAGAAATTCTACTGCTACATGTTACACCATTATTTGAAATAAACATTACTCAAATAATATTCTATTGCTACATGTTAGAGCGATATTTGAGGTAAAAAGTACAAATGAGAAACAAAACATCTATCCAAGGGAAAGCAAGCTAAAATATAGATCTTTTCACAACTGTCGTTTAGTTTAACACTATGCTTTAGCAGAACAAGCAACTTGCACTGGATTTCAGGAATTTTTAGCAATATGTAATGCAGGATTCTCTATCCTAAATCAACTTTAGGTTAAAAAGTTAAAACTTCATGTATATACACATGCATCAAGGAAAAAATATTCTAGTGACAAAAGTCATGAGTATGTGTGAGAAACAAAATGTGTTTCCATCAACCGATTGTCCACTTGAACTGCATTACTGGCTTCTCTTGGCTGATGGTGCCATGACTGATACTGAGGTCCAACAGTAGGAAGATGGACGCTCGAAAGATTTTCCTACTCTGTATTATTAGTAATACAGCCAAACAACACCTTTTAGCTTATACCGCGTTTAATCACTCCTCTCATCTTTATATCCTAGTAAGGTAATATACCTGGATGGACTCCCCACAGATTTGTTTCAAATTTTCAGCTTATGCCTCTAATACATATGAATCTCAAAGGAGAACGTATACCACTGTTAGTAGTGCCCAATTTGTATAAACAAAAAAAATCCAGTAAGCTTATAATTAGTTGGCTATAAACTAATCCCCAAATTGTCTCAGTACAAAAGGGAGATTTGGTTGATGGCAGACAGATCTTTATGGTTGTTATTTCTCTAGATGCTTAACATGTTTTTAGAGAACCCAAATGAGCCGAGGCTGGATATAGAGCTCAATATGTCCAAAATTTGATCCAGCCTGGATAAACTTAACTTACAAGGTATACTTTATTTTAAATTCTGCGTAGTAAACTCACATTCAGAGTGCTTGCATTAGCCATTAACATGATCCAGTGTCTCCAAAAATTATTTAATTTATGACTGAAGCATTTAGCAGAGTCATCAATGAAACAGAGCGAATCAGATTTTTGAAATTGCAATTCAGACTTTTATGTGTATTTTCTGCTAAAGATGACCATAAGAATATAGCAAGATAAATCAGTATATCAGATTTATGGCTGCTCTTCTGAAATTGCAAGTGTTGCAGCTATGTTCAATTTTCTAGATTAGTAAAGAATCCAATGATATGGATATGACATATCTCTGCTTTTAACATGGCAATTTACATATATGAATATCAAACAAAGTACTTAGTAGTCAAACACAACAAAGGGACATTACCTTCAGCGAATATAGATAGGTATGAGGATAACATATTGACATATTCTGCTCATCTATCAGGATTTTGAAATCACTATCTAGCCAAATTTGTATTTGGTAGTTTAAAATAAAGGGACGTTGCCTTCACCAAATATAGGTGGGCATGGAGATAACATATTAATATATACCTCCAACAGTAAAAATGTAACAATTATCATGTGAGTTCTTCTCTACCACTCGGGAAAAATCGAATTCAACAACAGAAGATTAGAAGAAATCACTCTGGTAATTATCATGTTAAAGCAGTATGTATCAAAGCTCTTGGGAAGCTAGATAGTCCTCCATAGCCTCCAGAGAATATTTGGTCTCCATAGACATACTTAAAGCAAATGTTCTCTTGCCAAAAAGAAAATATTTAACTTGCAATAAATTGTCAAGGAGTGGATTTGAGGGTCCTTCAATGTGTCTAATACACTGTTCCATGGGGACATGGCTCTAAGGGTATGAATGGCATCCCCCACATCCCAGACATGTAGAAGACATCCCCTTATTTCAAGGCTTGAAGGTCTGCTCCATTTAGTACATAAAAAATTTAAAATGTAACTTTTTAAAGAAAAAATGCTTAAAAATCCTAGAAACCTAAAAAGGGGAGCATTGAATTGCAAATTTGCAAATGACATACATTGCATTTACTTTTTGAAATTTTAGCTGCTTTAGGCTTGCATATGTTATTTTTATGTTGCCCCACCACTCCCCTGCCTTACCAGAATTTGGAAAAAAGATTGCTTCCCCTGAAACCTCATCCCCACATGCCCCCATGCCCCTGTCCCAGAATATCAAAGAAACACTAGTCTAACGCAACAAAGACAATGAAACTGCAAACCATCTTCTACTCCACTGTAAATTTGCATGGATTGTTAGATTTTGATTTTTCAATAGAATGGGAATACCTTGGGTATGCCCTTAAAACAAGTCCAATCTTCGTTGAATTAGTGCCCTAGCTCTCCAAAACAAGATACAGTTAAAGAGGTTGTTGACAGCTGGTCCATTATTGATAACATGGGATATTTGAAATCATTGATAAATTGTTAACCTTTCAACACAAAGAACTTAAATAATTATTATATATGATATATTCTACTAACATAAACAGAGAAATCTAAGTCTGATGGGGACGATAAACTATAAAGGCTTCTTTCTATTTTCCACACCCTGGAAAGTCAAACCCATATAGATCTTGTTCTGACCTCGGGGATAAGGGGCTATTTTCAATGTTTGCACACCCATGATCATGGAGATTGTTCACTATTTGTTGTCCCATTTAGTCCATTTTATTTTTTTATTACAAATTTATTCCATTGTCTATTTATTTATTTTTCAATGTAAATTTGCCCATAGAATCACATCCACGTTTAGGGGGATCAGCACAACAAACTACTTCGAATTCAAGAAATGATAAGACTTCATGAATGTAGAAAATCCGGTTACATTCTGTTTTTGGGAGAGTTTATCCATTAATTTATCTTTTTTAAAAATAAATAGCCATAAAAGTTGTTCTCTAATCTACAATCTAAACAGTAGTGGCAATGACCATGAAATTCATTTCATTTTAGTCTCATGCTATGGGGACTAGAACTTACCATCCTTGAAAAGCTTGTCTTGTGCAAGAGCAGCAATTCTTTGCTTCAAAGCACTGTTGTCAACATTCAAAATAACTCTTTGATGATCCAGAAATGTCACTCGAGGCGAGAGTGTTGATACTTCTGTCTGCATTCATATTACAGAAAGTTTTGAGAACAAATAAAATAAAATAAGGCACTGATCATCTCCTCTCGAAAACCAAACGGGATTTCAGCTACTACATTGTCAACAGTAAGCATAACACACCTGCAGTGCATTGACGCTTCTTTCAAGTTCTGAAATGTACTGAAGCTTTCTTACTCTAGATCTTTGTGCAGATTGCCGATTTGCTAAAATTCTGGAAAATTAGCAAAACCATATAAGAAGAGGAAGGGAGAACCCAATACCAAGACACCCAAAGATTCATACCATTCAAGTGATTCTAAGAATTCATATTTCAGGGCTCACGATCTGAGATGTCAATTGGAGAATGCTTACCTCTTGACCCGTTTTGGATCAATGTTTGGGTCAAGTTCCATTGCTGACGATGACGAGGGCATCTCAGTCTTGGCGGTCTGGAGTGGTTGCTCGCTTTTGTTAACACTTTGAACTTCTGGCTCACTTTTGAACTGGCCAGATACAGTCATTACTTTCTCTTCCACTGAAAACTCATTAATGCTATTGTGATCAGATGGAGTGGAGGGATTCTCAGATGTTGCTTGTCTGTCTGAACATCTATTATCCAGAGCAGATGTCTGATGATTAGGAGGATTAGAAGATTGGTTTGACTGACTTTTATTGAAAGGCTCAACATCATTAAACATGGACATAAGCTGCTCCTCATCCAATCTATCAAAGTCCTGAGATCCTTTGGAAGGTATAGATGCTGCACTTCTGCAATCAAACTCGTCTTCCTCTGCAATTTCCTCTATTGGATTAGAATTTGTGGGAGCTTCCAGAAATGCAAGCGAATCACTTGCTGATCGCCTGTGATGGGCACCCTTCTTTGCTGGTATCTCAGAAGGCGTGTCCAGCAGATCATCAATCCATGACGGCTGGCATTGTGAGAGATAGCCTACAGAGGGCGTGCGCTGATGTTTCAAATTCTGCCCCTGGAAAGAGAAATTATGCCAGCCCATGTACATATTATTGTTATCTTGACCACTGGAACCCATAAACGGTGGGCTTTTAGGGGGCAACTGAGGCAGCTTTGAGGATGTGAATCCCCAATTCGCTGGAGAATTGTCACTGGTTCCCTGCTGTGCCATTTGTAATAAATCTGGGAACAAGCTTCAGTTGATGGATGATAATGTGCATTAGAGAATAAGATTCCAATGGCAAACCCTGCAAAGCACAAGGTCTAATGATATCAATGCCAAAAATTCAAAGGATCTTGTAATGTCATTTAAGAAAATGCGTGATCAAACATGAATGTTATTGTCTTGGCATTAATGTAAAGTCAATGTCTAGGTACATTTCAGAAGAATATACAATGGAAAACCCGAAACAATCGCACAAGCTGCTGAGATCAGTGCCAAAAACTTAAGGCATCTACAACGCTCTTAGAACAAAACAAGGAAATGCCATCACATTGTCTAGCAAGAATGTAAAGCCAGATGATGGACAGCCGAATGCATGATACAATGGCCAAAAGATCTCAAGAGATTAATCCAAACAAAAAAGCTGTCTTGCAATAACCACAAGGTTTCATGAGATCAATGCAAAAAAACTTCAAGGCGTCCTGCAACGCCCACAAGATCTCATGCGATGAACGCCAAAAAAAATGAAGTCCCCTGCAATTCCCTTAACAAAAGGGCAAATGGATGGAATCATTGTCTACGGATAAACCTAAAATCCACAGATCTCCAAAGCTGTTGAAACAGTTTTCAATAATACTGTTGCAGAAATAGAAAGCGCAAAAAAGCAGAAGACCCCCTCACACATACAGGCAATACTGGATATAGCAAGTTTACAAACAGAAAATGAACTACAGTTAAAATTAAATATTAATCTGACAAAAAGCAGTCGAAAAATATGAACTTCTATATATGAACAGCGCATGACCAAGCCAAAGCGAGTTAGATCGTCCACCCATTTTCCATCCTACAATCTATGCACGGGCCAAAAATAATTATAGGAACTAATGAAATCTAGATTCCGCGTACTTACCAACCAAACAACGAAATAACTTAAGAGAATGAACCCTATGCTACTTCCATGCATTACTATACATAATTGTTTCTAAAACTGAAATTCATCACTATGGGTCAGTTAGAGTTATAATTGCATATATAATATTGCAATGTAAACAACAAAAAGCGGGCAATTGAATAACAATGCGTGAAGAGACATTGAAATTTGACCATTGATCCTTCTACCTGTTTTAAACTCTGAAAAATTGCAACCTAAACATGGAAGTGCATAAACCAGGGAACGGTCAAAGCAACGATAAAGTTCCTAGGATGCATTGCTGGACAAAATTGTTTCAAAAACTTAAGTTCAGGCCCAATCAGCCGCTAATCAGGATGTCATACAAATATCACAATCAGAATAGTATGAGGTGAGCTTGGAATTAATATTGCAAAAAAAAAATGGTCGTGCCCGCTAATCAATAACAACAATGGAGGATGTCTAACGAGATTAATGCCAAAAATCTCAGTTATCCGCAATTCCCTATAAAAAAAAATCTTTATAGCATATGACTGGCATTGTCTCCGTGTGAATTTAGAGCGAATGGATCTCCAATACTACTGAACCAGATTGCTAGGGCTTAATCACATGCGTAGAAAAGGTAAGGAAAAAAAGGCTAAATGGCTTAGACACACGGTAGTAACCAAAAGGCATGCAAAGCGATAGTTGAACAGTGCATGAACAGGCCCATGTACGTAAGATCCTCTACCTTTTGCCTGTCGTGCAATCTTTGCTAATGCCACGAAATGGGAGTAACTAAATCGGCTTATAAACCAGCCAGAATAACTGAAAATGACCTGCATTGTCCAACAATAAAGAGCTACATAACTAACATGGACTGCTAGGCATAATTGTTGCATTAAAAAAAAGCTCAAACCAAGTATGGGTCATTCAAACATACAAATCAAGGTATATGTAGATGCAAGTTAAAAAGCCCATAGCTTCGAATCCAGTGGGACTGCGAAAATCCCATCTTACTTCCAATTCTTTGGAACCCAAATCCTATATTCATAGCCACATATTTCCTATCATTCCAAACCAACGAAGCTAACAGACCATGAAACTAACACAAATCCTTTCAGCAATGCCAAACTAAGATCTTAAAATCCGCCTGGATCATAAAATTTAACAATGCGCATAACTTACTCACACAACATGCCCTGGAATCTCTATTAGCAGTGCTTTTCACGAAGCAAAGTACCAAAACTATAATAGAAATAACACCCAGATCTGTTAAATGCAACTGCTTATGCCAAAAAGCTGTTCTCCATTTTTTCTATCCACTTATGTTCGATTTTTCCGTAAAGCAAAAGATTTCAAAATCCAATAAAAACGCACTGCACGAAATCTGACATAATTTAACTGTCATTTAGTAGCTCACAGACTGAACTCCAATACACCAAACATTAGATTCCATACACCCACAACAACTGCACCAGTGCCTCGTTAGATCTAACTTGAAAAAAACTCAAGGACCATAACAGATAACCAAAAAAAGACATTGTGTAAGTGAGCCCAAGACGTACTAACAATAGATCTTCTCAGCTCTCTCGCAACCACCAGGTCGCGGGATCCAGTCTCGCCCACACAATTAGTACTACTGCCAGCAGAGTAGTACCTATTATGCTGCCCAGCAAAGGTTAAAAGTCGAATCCACCTCCACATCCACCTCCCGCTGCAGGCTTTTTATTTTAATCTGTACATGAAATCTTCAATTTTTCGATATCGATAAAAAGATGCAAACTTTTAAGCCTGTACATCACCGTAACTCGGCCCTGTAAAAATCCATTTCCGTCATTATTGCCAGCAATTTGTATCACCTCACTTCACCTCCATTGCCAGCTTCACCCCACCACTACCACCATGTTTTTTTTTTCTTTTTTTATCCTCTTTTTAACGTGAACAGACCTTTAAAAAACAACACGAAATAAAGCCTGAAAATCTACAGAAAACGCCCATCTCCATCTAAATCTCCTTCAGTCTTTCACAAGTGTTCAGCCTCTATCGCTACCGGCTGCGCACATTCCGTCCGCCACGTGTCGGTCTCTTTGAAAATATAATAATTAATTGGCCCCTCCCTTCCCGCCATTATTTTTCCAAAACTGCCGCTGTTTTAGCGCTGTTTGCGTGAAATCCCTGTTTATTAATAGACCTCCGCCCCCAAATTTACCGGTGCTTTTTCAAACTCTACAGCTAGCCACAGCTGGAGGTGTAAAACAACATTAAAAAATTCACCATTTTCTACCAGTCATTTCATTGCCCATTAACTGGCATGGCACGTGCCGATGTGACGCCTCGTTCCTGAGGCCCAGTGGCACTAACTTCCTCGTACCTTTTTCCCATATCTCCTCCTTTTCATCAATCTCAACCGCCAAACCCCTCGTAGCTGCCCTCCATTTAGCGTAATTGTTTAGTTCCTAAGTACGCCCCATGTGCTTACAAATCTATTAAATTTTAGTCACGCACCCCCTTTCCTCTAGTAGAACATGCCACCCCCTAATTTTTTAATACTTATTTCCCTAAAGGTCTTATTTTAATGTCCCTAGTCACATTCCATTTACATAATCTTATGAACATTTGTGCCATGTTCCCAACTCTAACAAATGTTTTTTGTAATGGGATGGATGACTTAACTTGCTCCCAAAGTGGAGGATAGGATATCATAGAATCATGTGTGATGATGACAAACGGAGGATAGGAAGAAATTATGACATCATAGACAAAAGGGAAGGGAGGGGGAATCTCAACGGAAGTTGTCAACCACTAAAGCCCCTCCACCTAAATCATAGGCTCGTGAGATCCTTTGAGTGGGACCTTGTATAATTCTAATAATTATTCAATTGCCCTAGCCCCTCTCTAATCACTTTCTTCTTGTCAATGCTTCCCTCAGCACATGGCTTGGGAAATGAGCTTGTGGCCTTCTGGTTGGAGAGCATATAGCACGGACTGAGACCCTACATGCCTTGCACATTCCTTCATATTATTGACAATTAACTTTCTTCTTCTTCCAACCTCATCTCATCCTATCCTCTTACCCATCTCGCTAGGACTTTTTTGGCTTTTTCAAATGAATAACCCTCTATTCATTATTATTTTTTTAGAAGTGGGTAGATTATAATCATATTTTACATAGTTTAAGGGTGAAATCTTATATATCAATAATTAAAACTAGTCGGTATGAATTTTCTACCATTTTTGAAGTTTTGTAAGATTATTATCCGATTTCACTTTGTATACTTTTATGTCGACATTTCAAATCACATTAATGTTTCATTATGAGGAAGACGAAAGTGATGAGTTAGGTTGTAGGCTTAATCATCAACCTCCTCTTCTTGATGATGGATCATTGAATGGGATTCAAAATATTAAATAAAAAAACATGGTTCCATGAAATTTCCTGACAAAGGACGGGGGGACAAGGGGACCAAGGGCCTAATTTGGAGACAACAAGGGGACGATGGCGGAGCAGTAGGGGGAGCGATACAGATATACAAAATTGAGTTGAGTTGAAATCTTCAAGGGAAAATCTACAATATAACATCTTTGTGAATGCTCCATGAAAGACAAACTAGTTTTTGCAATGTTAAAGGTTGCAAATAGTATGTAATGACATATGTCATATAGCAAGCAACTGAGCAATGTCACAACGGAAGTGGGAGAGGTGGTGGTACTTGTGCAAGACATTTCTCCAAATCCCCAAGTTTTAGAAATGTCCCTATATAAAAGACTCATAATTTTTTTGGGGAGACGCATCAACATTGAACACTTTAAAAAAATATACATGCTGATATCCAAACACTAATACAATTGATTCCAAAAATATCTTCCATCAAGTTTGCTATCTTTAATATACACTAGAATTCAGATACAATCTCAAGCATTAAAGTTTTATTTTAAATATAAGAATTAAGTAATGAAAAATCACAATCTAAAAGATTCTTTCCATCGATCTATAGAATCTTTTAACTTTGACAATTCATTCTGGCTGGCCTTAACCATCACACACTAAGCTTTGACTGCTTAGGTGGCTGGTGTGGGCCCGCTTAATCCGTTTTGTTATCCTACTACCAATTTCCGTTAAAGTAAACACTGTCGTTACAGTCAGCGGTGAGTGGTCAATCGTCAGCGGTTAGCAGCAGTTTTGGGGCGTGAAAAAACCAAACTCAAATTCAAACACTCTTCCAGGTTGTCTCGCATTCAAATGCTTTTCCCGCGCTGCCAAATGTAAAATTGTCCTGAGGAGACGATCGCACTGCTTCACATGTCTCCAAGCCAACCAGTTTACGTTTGTAAGCGTAATAGCTCCCTGTGTAAAAATGGGAGCGCTGGAACAGGTTTTAAGTATCTTGAAAGAAAAAACTATAGGAAAATGCAGAAGCAGAGACAACGCTCCTGAGCTGTTTGACCGAATGGCTCAAAGAAATATGCTTCATGGAATGCCATTATTGCGGGA
>MU224257.1:1508817-1519072 GCA_018584345.1 Thuja plicata | reverse complement strand
TGGTTTTTTCACGCGCCAAAACTGCTGCTAACCGCTGACTATTGACCACTCACCGCTGACTGTAACGGCAATGTTTACTGAACGGAAATTGGTAGTAGGAGAATAGAACAGATTAAGCGGGCCCACAACAGCCACCTAAGCAGTCAAAGCTTAGTGTGTGATGGTTAAGCCATCCCATTCATTCTCAACCTTTAATTACGCCTTCTTTATTCTCTTATTTGTAATTTCAAACAGTTATTTCTTTTCCAGAATTTCCTTGTAAATGTGGGTGACATGTTAGTTCCGACCCCTGCGGGATTTTTCCCTACCGGCATGTTAGCGTGTAATGCGGGATTCGTCGAATGTAAGAATGTGTGGATTCTTATAAGGGAGAGTGAAATCTGTGGACTTATAGCTAATTTCACGTGAAATTTATGGACTTTTCTCTTTTTACGAAGGTACATTCAGAATGAAATGCAGACATATTTAGCTTGGATGGTACGTGGTCGATGATAACATTTATTTTTCATTTTATTTATAATATTAAATCGTATTTGGGATATAATATTGATATATATTATTGTAGAGGAAAATAGGTTAATTTAATATAATAAGGATCTGAGTATTGGATCTTCATCATATATCTCATTTACAAGTGGCATATCTTATGATTCGCACAATGTCAATGACAAATATGTTGATTGCAAATTCAAATTTGTTTGCGATGAATGTTTGAGTTGTAAAACAAAAAACCTGCATAGAAATTGAAATGAAAAGGTCACATATAAATAAACTAGAAACTATAATTCAAGCTAACATGCAATAATTATAATAGAAGAAGAAAACCAAACATGTATAAAAGTGCAGTGAAAAGGTCCAACGATGGCATATAGATATACGTTTGTTTGCAAATACGCTAGAAAATGAATCGATCGACCAACTCTTCTTAAAATGATAACAAGTTGATTCATTGCAAACTCATTAGTTGTGTCGTCACTTCATTACCAACTGATCATTTACAACTACGATTATACATTTTCTTTTAAATTTTGGACACTCCCTTCTAGCCATATTATTTGTGCTACATGTTCATGTGCTTCCAACTTTGCTAATTTTGTCGTCTGCTACCACATTATGAAACAGATGGAATAGTATTAAAATCCAATTTTTTTAAAGCCTCAATACTCCACGGATATAGATGGGATTTTAAGTTATAGGTGATCATGCAAACATATATGTTGTTTTAAGAATATTAAATAGTTATGAGGAGATTTATCAATTACTCTACAATATTCACCACTATGTCAACTCACATAAGAGAGTAAAATGAACGTCATTTTTTTTTTAAATTGTCAAATGTTTACAAATATTTTTTATGTCATTGTAGGAAAGCCTATTGGCTTAACTAGCTTATATATATATTTATATATATAATCTGTTGAGGGATATCCTTCTCGAGGCGCCTATTGCACTGAAACAATTGATGAAAATATGTACCTCAATTAGGATATCTCTCGGTGTGTGTGTGTGTGTGTGTGTGCGCGCGCGCGCACGTGCATGTGCGCTAGTAGCAGTCATGACACAACATGGAAGAGAAATTAAATAAATTAATATTTAATTCTATTGTGTTAGGATTATGGTTAGGGTTCAAGTTGTGGCTAGGATTAAGTTTTTGATTAGGATTCTAATATAGAGTTAGGATTAAGATTTTGAAATTAAGGTTAGGGTTTAGGATAAGGATTAGGGTTTAGGATTTAGGCTCAGAGTTTATAGCATGGTTAGCATTATGCTTAGGTTTAGATTTTTTATTAGGGTTAGGATCAGGGTAGGGAAAAGGTTTACATTAGTATAATGATTAGGGTTAGGGTTTAGAATTAGTGTAGGGAAAAGGTTTACATTAGTAATATAATTAGGGTCAGGGTATATATTAGGGTTTAGGTTTAGTGTTAGGATTAGGATTAGGGTTCAGGATTAATTTTATTGTTAGGCATAGGATTTACATCATGATTAATATTATGGCTAGATTTAGGGTTAGGGTCTAGGGTTAGAATCAGAATGTGGGGTTTATGATTTAGGGTTAGGACTATGGTTGGGGTTAGGGTTTACATCATGGCTAGGGTTATGGTTAGGGTTAGGGTTTCCATTAGAGTTAGAATTTATAGAATGTTTAGCATGTTATGGTTAGGGTTAGGGTTTCCATTGGTATTAATATTAGGGTTAGGATAAGGATTATATTTTAGGTTTAGGGTAAGGGTTTGTAGCATGATTAGTATTATGGTTAGTGTTAGAGTTTTCATTAGTATTATGGTTAGTGTCAGGGTTTTCATTAGCATTATGGTTAGGCTTCCATTAGTATTAGTATCAGGATTAGGGTTAGGATTATATTTTAGGTTCAAGGTAAGGGTTTGTATCATGGTTGGTATTATGGTTAGTGTTAGGGTTTTCATTAGTGTTGGGTAAGAATTATAGTTATGGTTAGGGGTTATTGTAATGTAGGTTATCCCTAACCTTAATTAATCTCTAGCACTAACCTTATTTAAACTTTAACCTCAATTTAGTTGTAATGATCATATTTTTCTTATGATATGATTAGGCTTAATTAATCAACATTGTTACATGTTAATCTTGAAAATTCTAGTGGGCATTTATGTTCTCTAAAACAATGTTTAATATTAGAATAACATAAAATTTATTCCAATATTATTATTTATCGTACACTGTATTCATTTAAGTGATAGTATAGAAAAGTTAATCACATAAATATTTTGTTAAAAAATGTAAGAATTTTTTAATAATTTATTAAAAAGGGGACATTTATTTATAGATAGTCATTTAAATAAGGAGAATTATTTGTAGTTAGTCATTTCCAATATATATTTCTTCCAATTTAATAGTGTATTTATTTAATTATATTTATAATTCTTTTTTAATTCTCATGAAAGAAATTAATCATTCAATTAATTAATTAATTAATTTCTTATGCATATCAATTCTAATCCCTTCGATCATGCACATTATTTCGGGATAAATACAATATTTAAATATTGATTTGTAAACACTTGTCAGATTAGACTTCACATCAAATAATGTAGGTACCCCGTAATGTGCATGTAACAACTTGAAAGATGGCACGACTTGATGCACCATCAATGTGATGGAGTAATTGAACTTAAGAGTAGCAAGCAACCATTCCTCAAGTGGGCCCTTGTGATAACTAATTGGAGATTCTCCTTTAAGAAATTTCATAAACTTCATACTGAATTCATCAATGAGAGTGTACTCTCTGATATTCACTAATGTCCTAATGATGATTTTCCAAATGCATCCTACAATATAAAGATCTTGAATCTCATGGTATAGAGCAACTGACCATCCACAAAAATTTACAATTTCTATTTATAGGTGATGAAATTTTACATATAAGTTCATCTTGACCATCGTTTCATATAGGAAGTTGAAGTATAGAGCCTTGATGAAGGGTACTCCCCTTACTAACCCAAATACACATAAGACAACAGGGAAACAAATAGAAAATTGCAAGAACGAAATAATTACAAGAACAAAAATACTTGCTTTCTACTATCTTCAATGAAATGACACTATAATATTCAGAAAAATAACATGCTATAGCCACATGGGCATTTTCATTACAATAATTTGCAAGACAGAGCCACAAACTAGTCTTCTGAAACCCACCGTCATCCCTATATATGTAGCACCAATAACTGCCTTAGAATATTATAGAAAGAGAAACTTTCCCATTTTGGTGCCCAACAGTTCAATTTCCCACCTAAGTGATTTTTTCTCTCTTCCTTTGTGTATCGAAACTTGAGTCTTGATGGCGCAACTTCCGAAATCCATAACTTTTGAACTGTGTACCAGATTTTATATTATAACCACTTTTCATAAACCTCTCAAAGTGCTCTACAACTAAGATAGCATAGCACCATCTTGATCAAGTTTTGACCCCTTCCAAAGCCTCTAAGGCCTTAAAATTGAGTTCAAAGTTTTCATTCCACCTAAAAATAGTAACCTTACCAAAAATAGTAACCCTGCCCAAAATAGCCCTTATTGAAAAACTAGACAATATTTTTGGGTGATGCAAGATTGCTCTTACACCCTGGATGCTCCTATTGTTGAAGACAATTATTTAATTGTGTATTGTCATTGATGTTACACATGTATTTACACTTATATAGTGATGTTACATGAATGTCTACATTCAGACCAAGCACAATTGGTGAATATAATGAGTTATTTAGTGCCGACCGAGTTCAATCGGGCATTGAAGGAAGTTCAGTGTTGACTGAGTCACTCCGACATTTCAATCTTGGTCGGGCATTCAGTGGCAGCCGATAACAGTGATTTATATTCTATAATTAATTGGTTATATGAGGCCGACTGAATTATGATTTATTATTAGAAGTATATTCAAGCCGAATTGACAGGGCTTACCATATAAATGAAAGGTCAAGTTTGGATTGAATGTGTGTAAGAAGAAGAGAAAGAGATAGAGAAAGCAGAAGTGTGGAATTTTGTGATATGAAGAGTGAAGGCAAAATCAGACAGGATTCTGATTGAGTACAGATCACTTGGAGCTGCAATAGAACATCTGATTGAAGCAAGGATCCAGTTATAATCAGAACATAGATCTAAATTAGTTAAGATAGTTGCTTACACATATAATTAAATTCATTGTTACTTTCTAACAATTGTAGCAGTGATCTAAAATCTCTTAACAGAGTAGACTTAACAGTCTTTTTGTAAATCCTCTCACAAGGTAGTATTTCTATATTGAAGTGTTGAATACCTCTAACAAGGTCACTCCTCACAAGGTGATTAAATCCTCTAACTAGGTCACACCTAACAGTGTGTTATTGTAACCTTTAATAAGGTTGGCTCCTAACAGGGCTCACTTCAGAAGAATGAAAAATAGTAACTAGTTACATTGGTGGTTTTTCCCATATTGGATTTCCACGTTAAATCTTGGTGTCACCTGTGTATATGTTATTTGTTTTATGCTTTATGTTTCTACACTTAATCTCTAAAGTGTAAATACATTGGATATTATAAAGATTGCTTTGACACCCGAGTTACAGAAGAATATCTTAGTTAACCGAGTAACAGTGTTAAAGTATTTAAGACATCTAAGGGACAAAGGATTTGTTTTGGAGTAACTGATTCACCCCTCCCCTCTCAATTACTTGTCTCATTTCTAACAATTGGTATCAGAGCTTCAATTTCTTTTAGAGAAGGTTTCAAGGCCTAAGCTAAAGATCAGAGATGTCTTCCAGAAAGGAGATCCCTAAGCTAAACAAAGACAATTTCCTAGCATGGCAGGAGCTGATGAAGCTACATCTATCTAATATCAGAGATGTTGATCTGCAATTTTTGGAGAGAAAATATGTGGAACCAACAGGGACTATGACTGTGGAATATATGATGGAATGGAAGCATCACAACATAATGATGATTGACATACATTCTTCACTCAGCTACTCAGAATTTGATGAAGTCAAAGACTGCCCTACAGCCTATGATATGTGGAAGAAATTACAGGACATTCATGGAGGAGATGCAAATTTAAAGAGAGCGAAAGCAGAAAGTCTAAGAGGAAAATTTGACCAGATGAAAATGAAAGAAGGAGAAGACATTACATGATACACTAACAGGATCAAGAAGATTGTGAGTGCCATCAGAGCTACAGGTGGAATAATTGAAGATACAACAGTGGTCAACAAGGTACTAATAACTTTACTTCCTATCTATTCTATTAGAGTTTCAACTATTCAAGAGATGAGGTGCAATAAAGATATAACTTTGGATACATTAGTGGGAAGTCTTACAACTTTTGAGCTGGACAACTTTGACAATTACTCTCCTAGCTCTAGCAATCTTGAGTTTGCATTCAAAGCGAAACTGAACCTTGGTAAGAAGGATAGATACTCAAAAGGGAAGCATATTGAAAGTGACAGTGATGATGAATCTGATGATGAATATCTTGACATCATTGAAGCACTGCTTGCAAGAAGAGTTGCAAAAGGAAAATACAGAGGAAACATACCACTGATTTTTTTCTCATGCAATGAGGTTGGTCACATTGCTGCAAAGTGTCCAAACAAAGAAGACAAAGATGAGAAAAAGTTCAACAAATTCAAGAGAAAGAAATATTTCAACAACTACAAAAGCTACAAGGATAAAGGTAAGAAGTCTTGTTATATTGCTAAAGATTTTGACAATGATGAAGAAGAAGAAATGGTTTATATTGTTGTTAAGGATGAGTCAGATAAAGAAGATGAAAAGACAACACTTTTCTCACACATCAATAAAAATGACACATGGATAATTGATAGTGGTTGTTCTCATCACATGACTGGTGATAAGACAAAGTTTGAACATCTTGAACGTTGTGATGGTGGGAGTGTCAGTTTTGGGAATGATGAACTTTACCATGTAAGAGGAAAAGGTTGCATTGTTCTGACAGAAGGAATCAAATGTGATAATGCTTAAAGGGTTGAAGGATTGAGGATAAATCTACTCAGTGTAGCACAGCTAAACAACATTGGCTTCAAGGTAGAATTCATGAATGGTAAGGCCAAGCTCCTAGATGGTAAAGGGAACCTAGTCAGAACTGGCAGACAAACAAAAGGTAATCTATTCTATCTTGATCTCACTAAAGGTTCATGCTTTATTGCACAAATAGAAGAAAGCTGGTTATGGCATAAAAGGTTGTGTCATGTGGACTTTGATAATCTGGTAAACATAAGCAAGAACAAGAGAGTCAGAGGTATTCCTATTTTAAAGAAACCCAAGTTAGCAATATGCAAACAATGTCAAATCGGAAAGATGAGCAAGACTAGTTTCAAAAGCAAGAATTACAATATTGATGAAGTCTTGGAATTGGTACATATTGATCTATGTGGACCAATTGGAACAACAAGCTATAGTGGAGAGAAGTATTTTATTCTATTTTTTTATGATCATTCCAGAATGATGACTGTCATGTTTCTCAGAGAAAAATCAGAAGCTTTTCAAAAATCCAAGTGGTATCTTGCAAGATTAGAAAAGGAAATAGGAAAGAAACTAAAATGCCTAAGATCTGACAGAGGAGGATAATTCATTTCTAATGAGTTCAATGAATTCTATAATGAGAGAGGAATCAAAAGACAGGTATCTACCCCTGGTACACCACAGAAAAATGGAATAGCAGAGAGAAGAAATGAATCCATCAGAGATTGTGCCAGAACTCTAATGATTGAAAAGAATGTTGCTGCCAAATAATGGAAGGAGGCCATCAGCACTACAGTGTTCACCCTGAACCGAGTTCAATTGAAGAAAGGTAGTAACAAGACACCTTTTGAATTATGGTATGGCTATAAACCTAATGTTCATTATTTCAAAGTATTTGGAAGTAGATGCTACATCTTGAAGGAAATAAGAAATGGAAAACTAGATGTAAAAAGTGATGAAGGAATATTCCTAGGTTACTCATGTAAAAGCAAAGCATACAAATGTATGAATCTTACTACTCATAAAGTCATAGAAAGTGTACATGTCAAGATTGATGAGTTTGCAGAAAAATGTGAAGAGAAGAGCAGTAAAGAGCCTGAAGACTACATGAACTTTGTGTATTATGAACCTGATACTATACCTATGACTTGAGCAATGGGATGCGACAACAGAACTATTGACCACTAAATATACTAGCACAAACTGTGCAACCCAAGTTGCAAATTGTGCAACCTGAGCTACTGGTAGAAGAAACTGAGTCATAGACAGAGGGAACTGAGTCACAAGCAGAGGGAACTGAGTCACAGAAGGAGGAACCTGAGTCAAAGACAAAGGGATTTGAGTCACTGACAGTGGAACCCGAGCATCAGATAGAGGAACAAGAAAGAATGTTTGAGAATGACAGACCTAGTGGATCAAGTCCAGAATCTAGAATAAAAGATCCAGTGCTTTCAAGATATGTTAAAAGGCATCATGCACCTGAGCAAATAATCAGAGATCAGACAAAAGATGTAATGACAAGGAAGAAACTCAAAGGTACATGATTACTAAGTGAATTTGAACCTAAAACTGTTAAAGATGCATTGAATGATGAAAGTTGGATAGAAGTAATGAATGAAGAAATTGAGCATATTGAGAAGAACAAGACTTGGACTCTTGTGCCTAGGCCAAAGGAAAAGAATGTGATTGGAACCAAGTGGGTTTTTAGAAATAAGATGAATGAAAATGGTAAAGTTTCTAGAAACAAGGCCAGAGTAGTTTGTAAAGGATATGCTCAAGAAGAGGATATTGCCTATGGAGAAAATTTTGCTCCTGTTGCAAAACTTGAAGGAGTCAAAACTCTTCTGGCATATGTTGCACATAAAGGATACAAAGTATATCAAATGGATGTGAAATCTACATTTCTGAATGGAATCCTAGAAGAAGAAGAAGTCTACATTGAACAACCTGAAGGATTTTTTGATCCTAGCAAAAGGAATATGGTTTGCAAGCTGCACAAAGCATTGTATGGACTGAAGCAAGTTCCTAGAGCCTGGTATGAAAGACTGCATAGCTATCTAATAAGTACTGGATTTCAAAGAACCAATGATAATAGTAGCTTGTACATCAAAGAAGGACCACATAACAAAATACTATTAGCAGAGATATTTTTTGATGACATAATTCACTGGTTATGATGACCTATGCAAAGCATTCTCTGTAGCTATGAGTAAAGAATTTGAGATGTGTATGTTTGGTGAGATCAAATTCTTTGTTGGATTACAAGTACATCAAATGAAGGATGGTATCTACATTACTCAATCAAAATATATCAAGGAGATACTTAAGAAATTTGGTATGGAAGATTCCAAACCTATTGGAACACCCATGTGTACTGGACAGAAATTGTCTAAAGATGATGGTTCAAAGGAGGTAGTGTTAGAATAGTCCCAAAGGATAACTGAGAGGGGGGGGTGAATCAGTTATCAACTAATTTAATTCTTTGCTTTATTAATTCCAGAATACCATAAAGTAAATGCACATTCAGATAACACAATAGACAACATCACAATTTGGTTATGGGGAAACCAAATGGTAAAAACCCCGGTGGGAATTAGCACCCACAATGAACTATACTTTTTTATAATAATCCCTGTTAGAAGATCTTGTAACCCTATTAGGAGTTTTTCTTTATAATGCAATAAGTATAGTGACCTGGTTAAGGGTCTGACCCTGTTAGGAGTCTTTTATAAATAACCCTATTAAGGGTGAGGACTCACTGTCCAAAAGCTCACTACTTCAATGGTGAAGGCTAAAACCTTCTAGAGAACAGATATGCACTATATCTGATGATGAACTATAGAGTAGACCTGTTGTCTTGATAAGTTCCAATGTAATGTAATCTTCCACTGCTTCTTCACATAGATCCCTGCTGAATGAAACTTAATTGATATTCTGCTCTGTACCTTTTTTGTCTCTTTTCTTATCATTCACACTTGGCATTCATCAAATGAACTACTATAAGTATCTTCTCCAAAGGATTTGATCTTTGTCGGCTCAAGGAGTCCCTTCACTATTTCTTTAGTCAGCCATATCAACCACACAATCAGATTTGAATCACACAACTCAAACTGGATGGACGCGACGCTTCACAAATTTGGCTCCACCAAATCAACTCTAACATTACGATTCTATTAGAACATGTTTTGCACCTTTAGAGAATCATCTGGAACTCATAACTCAACATGAATACAAACACACATATCCCAAAGATAGGCGCAACTCAAGAAATAATGTTATTACGTCAACTCTTCTCAGATAATCTTTTGTCACTGTAACTGTCATAACTGAATAACATAACTTAACTGAAACTTCATATCTGACTCGGCGTGAATGTACATAGAATCTAGAACATGTATACACCATGGAAATAAACACGCATAGCTCCAGAACATCTATACTGATAATTGCATATAGAACACTATTGTATATTATATATTGTCATCAATGACAAACATACAATCAATTATTTGCATAGAAGCAAATCTCCAACAGGTAGATCCGACCAACTACAAATCCATGATTGGAAAATTGCAATATGTTGTTCACACCCGACCTGATATTGTATTGGCAGTTGGTATTGTTGCAAGATTTTTTAGCTAATCCCAGAGATAATCACCTAATGGAAATCAAAAGAATTCTGAGATATCTGAAGGGTACTGAAGACTATGGTTTATGGTATAAGAAAGGTGGAAACTTTGATTTAAAGGCATTCACTGATGTTGAT
>MU224257.1:1475018-1495913 GCA_018584345.1 Thuja plicata | reverse complement strand
TAATTGTTAGTAATAAATGAGAGGGGGGGGGGGTGAATCAGTGGCCTCAAATTTTTAATCCTTAAATCAACCCTTCAAAATTTATAACCACAAATTATTTCTCAAGTTATCTTCTGTCCTACAAGATGAATGCCTTGAATAACTTATATCAATTTACTACTTTTCATATTTCTCTGTTAAACCTTCTTCTTTATGTTTACCGATAAGCAGTCATCTATTTACCAAAATATAGTAAATATGCAGAGTATACCGATATCCAGAATGAATTATATAAGATACAAAATAGTAAAGAAATGAATCATACATACATAACACATGGATTTTAACATGAAAATCATGTTAAGGGAAAAACCACTGGGACTGGTATCCCAAATTTTCACTCTTCTGAAGTGAGCCCTGTTAAGAGTCAACCTTGTTAAAGGTTACAAACACACTGTTAGGTGTGACCTTGTTAGAGGATTTTATACATAGAGGTTTTCACTTAGTATCAGGCATCTAACGTTGTCATCCTTGAATCAACCTCTTTCTTATACTGTTAATAGGCATTGGGCATATCCAATGCTACTTTCATGAATCAACCTTTTTGGCACTCCTTGAGATGTACCTCAATATATAGAAGACTGTTAAGTCCTACTTGGTTAAGAGACTTGATGCTTCAATGGTTAAAATGAAACATTATGACCTATTCATATTGCAACTTAAATTGTAGATTTTTAGATCTATTTAAGTACATTACCTCTCTTTCCAATGTATCAATTCAATCCTTCTGCTCCACACTTTCTTCTCTGTGATTTTGTGCTCATTGTTCATTAGTTATCTGCAGAATTCCTTAGCTCTCCTTCAGCTTGTTTGATCAACACTGCCTGAAGTTGTTCTTCATTAGTTTCTCTTTAGCATCCTCTTTCTATTCACTCCCTTTAATCCCCTTTTTAAAATGAATTAAGCTCGTCTCTTATATAGACATAATATTCATTGTTTCTTGGTTCTTGATTCTTGGCGTGATAAACAATCCAGCCAATTTGATTTAAAGCATAACTCCTAATTTGTCTTGCAGATATCTCCTTGCCAACTATATAAATTAGCTTTAAATCAATTACTTATCTCCGGCTTTATCTAAATGAATAAAACAATGATAAGTATCTGTTAACTCTATCTTTAGCTTCTTGTCAGCTAAGCATTTTGTCATTTTCTAAATTCTCTATTTTTTCGGTCAATACTTCAGTTAGTCATCGGTGATAACTGACTATTTCATCAGTGTGACTTCAGTTGTCATCGAGATCTCCGTTCTTTTCTTTTCCGTCGGGCAACACTGAAATTATGTCCGTCGGGTTACTCTGTGTTTTGCTCGTCGGGCAACACTGTAACTATGCTCATCGATAATTCTGTGTATTTCTTCATCAGGTAACACTGTGACTCTATTCTTTTACTCTGACCATCAAGTGCACTTCATCGGTGTATTCAGTCACTTAGTGAATACTAGACTTGTATGTATTACTGATTAACATATCCTTGATTCATGAGTTCTTTGAAGTCTTTGGCAGTATCTCCATGACCATACAAATTATATTAAGTTGACATCAATGACAATACAATACATTAACTAATTTAATTCCTTCCATGATCATCAGCTTAACAACTTCAAACATTTAATCAATTACATGTCATCAGATAGATCTTGAAACCATCGTGATAAGGATGGCCGAGTTGATTCAAGGAAAAAGGACTATTGAAGATGAAAATAAAATGGTAGAAGATGACAAGAGACAAGATGAGATGAAGCTACTAGAAAAAGATAATGAAATCACGAGAATGACACAAGTTCACTATGACATGGCCAATCAACTTCTAAGTGCAAATCAAGACAATACCAGAAAAGAATTTGAGAATCAAGCATTGAAATCTGAAATTGAAAGAATGGAACAAAGATTGAAAGCTGAGAAAGAAGAAAATGCAATACTGAAAAGAAATGAAGAAGCACTGAACTCTCTAGATCAAAAATTCAAGAATTTTTTAAAAATGACAAAATAGGCATTGGATTCAAAAAGGACAGCACCACCGAGAAAGGATAATTATCAAAACCACAAAGAGATGAAAGTACTACATCTGCATTGAGACAAAAGAAGCAAAGTTGAAATTACTGTGGGAAGCCTGGACATACTGCTAATGTCTACAGGAGTAGGAAAGGTAAATCATTGAGTATACCTAAGTTTGATGATTATTGTTTTAGATGCAATAGGTATGGACATCAAGCATTTGAATGCAAAACTAATCTGGTCAACAATACAAGGAAAACTAAGTTTGATGGTTACTACAAGAATTTTTTCTGTTACTTAACAATAATATTTGTTCTTTTTATTTCCTAAAAAACTTTATCTTTCCATGATAGGGGCTTTTTTATTTTGAGTCTCATGACAATACCTTATCTTTACTTCTTCATAAAAATCATTTTATGTTCCTGTATCAATGTGTTTATCTATGTGCTTGTTGTTTACATACTCTAAAAATCATGGGATCTCATTGTCTTTAGCATGCATATACCTCTACTCTTAGAAATGGATCACCTAGTAAATACATCAAAACATAATTTTGGGGCTCTCATTCATAGTACCTTGTGTCTATATTTATTCAAAGGAAAACTAGTTTTTTTATAAAACAAACTCTTCATTTATAGTGCCCCAATTCAAAACCCTCAGAGGGAACCTTCATGTAGAATCTTCTCAAAATCCTCCTCTTCTTATAATCATTGGTCTTTCTGTGAAATGCTCATTATTTTTAGGCATTATTATTTTCCACTGATATTACATATTGAATGGCTTCTCTAATCCAATTTTAAAACTATTTGGATCTTATTCGTAACCGTACCTTCTATATTGAATGTAGCACAATTTTTTGAAAGGACATGACCTTTTATACATCTAGGACTATCACTTTCTAGGACTTTGTGCTTTGATTACATTATTTTGGGAGATGTGTTGGATTCATCTTTGATAATGTGCAACATGGCTTTATTTTTTCATCCTACTGAATGAACCATACCTCAAACCTGAAGACTCTTTTATTCAATGATAAAATTTCTCTCTCATCATGCATCATGCTTTTATTTAAATCATCCTTTGTTGTTCTATAATGCATATAGAATTATTCTCCATAAGAATTGGTTCTTCCTCGTATAGATATGTTATTCTTATAATGCAAACTGGTGTTTATCTTCCATATATTATTGTTATTATATTTTTTAGATCAAGGCAGTGCACATAAATGAGAGGAAGGGTGAATCAGTTGTTTCCTAAAACTTCAATTTTAGCTATACAACTTTTAATCTTAATGTCATATCTAAATAATAAACATTAATGAAAGATCACAACACATTACTTTACACATAACACAAAGCTTTTTGATGTGGAAACCCGGTTTGTTGATATATAGAAGCATTGAGAGGGGGGGTGAATCAGTGTGAACATAACATGTACTAATTCAACCAATGATCTGAATATGCTTTTAAGTAACTTCCACAAAACCAAACAAACATCTGCAACTATGCAATAGAAGTAAAGTAATTCAATAAACCACAAAGCATAAACCATAACACCACTATTTTTATGGTGGAACACCTTGTAAGAGGGAAAAAACCACGGTGGGGATGACACCCACAAATCTCTTCACTACAGTAAAAGAGTTTCCCTGTTAGGAACTTACAATGTCATGTTAGGGGCTCGAGTATTTAGAAGTGACTAGTACCTTGTTAGAAGTACAATGAGACCTATTAAGATCTATCTCGCCAGAGGACTTAGAAATTCTTCTCAGTAGTCACCTTGTTAGAGTATTCAAAAAAATAAGACCTGTTAAAGCCCACCCTATTAAGGGATTTAACCTTGCTAACCTATTAGAATTATCCTTGAGAAATGAACTCAAATCATTGATCTCGAATGGCACTGCTTTCCTGTAAGATCCAATTCAGTCTCTGAACACTTGACACAATACTCATCCTCTATCTTTGATCACAACAACCAAAAACATGATCAAAAACCCTAAATATCTAATTTTTCATTCCTTTAAATAGGCATTCTTAAGTCGGTTAAACATTAAAAATAATCCATAAGTCATTCCTCAACTTGACTTAACTCATGAAAATTTGCGTTAATAAACCTTAAAATGTCAGCCCAAAATATTTAATACAAAAAATAAACATTACGTTAACCACCTTAACCATCTTATCATCAAGAACCAATCGGTATCTCAACTGGTTCATATAGAACAATCACCAAAATACTAAATTTCACAAAATTTTGAGTTAATTTTCACAGTTATACATTTGTCATACTCTACCCATAATAAGGATATGGTAATGATCACATCTACCAATGTTCTCACCATCTCAAACGCTACTCAAAACACAAAACAGATACTATCTTCCTACTCATTGTTCAGAACACTTAGCATATCTGCCTTCACATATTCATCCTTTCAATCGATAAGGGTAACCTATTTACCAAAACTAATCAAATTAATAAGTTTTCATCAATGACAAACTTAAAATCATCATTTCACCTCCAAAATCCATCATAATGCCAACAATCTACCCCTTTGGCATTTATGGCAAAACATAGTGAAAATTCTTCTCACTGATTACCAAATCATATATAGAGATATATAATTCTCTATAATTCATTACTCTACACTATATACTAATCACTTCCTCAGCTATATTTTCACCATACCAATCACTCCCCATTTGACAAAAATGACAAAGAAACAAAATTGATCTTCAAAAATGAAAACATACCGATCACAGCCTTTCAAAAACCTCTCTAAAATTTTCTTTTTTTGTATCCAATGAACTCTCCCACAATTTATGCAAGTGTAGCATTGCTTTAAACTATTCATGTAAAATAGAAGCTAACTCTTCCATGGCTTCAAGAGTAATCATATCAGGTAACCCAAGTGTTACCTCTACTTCTTTAACATTTTGTTGCATAACATCAAGGGTAGAAATCAAATAGCTCTGCAACTCGAATAATGCAGTTATCCTCTTTTCTTGTTCTCCTTTCATTTTTTCAACTTGTGATTAATCATCTTCACTTGTGACCCATAGGCTATAGTTGAATGTGCAATAGGATCAAAACTAGCAATTAAAGATTTAAGATCCTAATGAGCTTCATTTCTCTTAAGCTCCAAATCTTGAGAAAATTATGAAAAATAAGAAACTTTGGATAATAATTTACCAACTTCCTTAAAATTTTCCTTTACCTGATTGACTTGAACTGTAAGTTTTCCTATGTCTAATGTAATGGTTTCCATAAACTTCTCAGTCCTTTTATTCTCATAATCCAACTTAGCTCTATTCATAGCTGCATCCTCCAAGCTTGAAACTTGTTCAGTAATAGCACTAACCAAAGTATCCATTTGTTCAATTGTACGAGCATTGGGATCTAATGCAACTTCAGGTACAAGATCAGATACTTGAGCTTGTCTCTTTTCACATCTTAGTTGGTCCCTTTTTGCCTTCAACTTAAGTATGTTTGATACTCTCATTAGTTCACCATGACTCATTTTAGGAACATCAATAGGTCTTTGAATGACCTAAACATCTTCATCTTTAATATCATCCTTAGTTTCTTCCTCGGGAACATCAACATACTTTTTCTTTAACTTAGAACTAGAACTCTCACCAAGATTCAATTTTCTTTTCACTGATTGTGTTTCTACATCAGCTTCATATTTATTTTTAGTATCACCAGTCTATCCAACTATAGTAGTTGAAATAGATATCACCACCTCTAGTGTATTATCCTTATATCCTTCATCTTTATCTTGCACATCTACAATTTAAACATTAGGATCTTGCTGTGGTACATCAAAAGATAAATTACCTATAATATCTTCAATTACTTGTTCAGTAGAACCAAGTTCTTCTACTGTCACCTCCTCTTGAGAAGTTTCTTCTGGTTTATGTTCTTTCAATTTATCTTTCATGATGACAATTATTTCATCATGGACTTACTGAGATTCACCAATAAGTATCTTGCAGACTCGAGTTCTTGTTTTGAATCCAGGTCACATTGCCTCAATTAAAAGCTTTACATCTTCAATAGGTAATTTAGGCTTCAGTAAGATTAAGGCTTGCTCCATAATTTCTCTATCTTGCCTTAAATCATCTCTCCATCTCACCTCAATCTTCTTATAGTTAATCATTTATAGTCTTATGTAATTCACTAAGTCCTCTACAAAACTTATGCAAACTGTAAACAATAGCATCTTCAATCTACTATTTATTTGCATCATCAAAGTTCTCATAACATCAGTTTGCATCAATTATGCCACCATATTCCCAAATACTCTCTGCAATGATATTTTCTATCAAATTTTTGAAAGTATTAAGATTAACAAACTTCTCACTTTTCATACCAACTACTTTATATTTCTTCCCACTAGCCTTCAACACTGCTTGATCTTTTTCTGAATCAGTTTTAGGTTCATCTTCTTCAGCAGTAGGATTATTTTCTCTTTTTCTCTTAGATTCTTTGTAGCCATGAGCCATTCCTTTCTTCCTCTTGTAGGTCCTTTTCACTGACACATGTGTCTTCTTTGCTTCCTTCTCCTTCTATTTCTTCTTAAGCAATGTGGAACTCCTAGTATTTCTACCTATTGCCTTACCAGTTGTAGGAGTTACAACCTCTACATCATCTTTCTCTATAGAAACAACAAAAGTTCACATTTTTTCAGTCTCAAATTTATTCCTCATCTTAATCATCATATAATTTTTAATGTCATTTTATTTGGCTAAATCATCAACCTTTTTCCGTACTCTTCTCTCTATCACAAGTGCAATCAATTGTGAATAAATTTGCAAATAAGTTTCCTTATAGGTACCAAACCTAGGAGTAGTGGCATCAATCAATTTGGATAATAAATCATCAGGATGAAGTGACACAATATCACCATCAACTTTGTAACCCATCAGTAAAGCCCAAGCATTTCTTGGTTGTACCGCCTGCAACATGCATGTATCGACATCCACAATGAAACATATATCATTTTTATATTTTCCACTATAATAGTTGGGATACATTCCCTCTCATGCATACATTTCTAAAAATCCTTAAAATAACCCCACATAGTAATTTTGAAGCTATTATGTAACATCCTTATGCATTGTTCAATTTGCACAACTGCAGGTCTATCGGTTGACCATTGAATCTGACCAATACCAGGAATATGATTTTGCAAATAGAAGAATATAGATACCAGTAGTGAAGCACACTTGAATGACTATTTCTTATCTTTCTTAATTCTTTCCATGTTGATAAAGAACTAGCCTCTCATGACCTCACACAAGTTGTATCGAGAATTTTTGTTAACCATCCAATAAGTTGCATGAATTCCTCCATCGGGAACATTGTTCAATTGGGTCAACTTATAAACTATGTAACCAATCACAATTGAAGCAAACTATACTTCAACATCTTCAATGTCATTGATAGTCATAGCACACTGATCTTTCTTAGACTTAGTAAGATGAGTGACATCACCAACTAGAATAGTTCTTAGAATAGGAACATCATTGGTCACACATAATCCAGTCACCACATAGATAATCTCCTTAGTAATCTTGTGTGATCTATCTAGCCATAGAAATTGATCGTGGACTGGACTCAGTACATGTCTAATCCAATCAGTTTCAAAATCATTAGGTAGATTAGCAACATATGAAAAACCCTTATCGATCAAATGCTTATGCCTCTCCTTCAAATTAGCACCATCACATAGTCCATCAAATGCATTGAATATAGCATTGTAACCAAGATCTTCAATTTTTCAATGAATAAAGGATCTCAAATCTTCAGTTAAAAACACGCCATGAGATATCAAAGATAGGGCACCAGCGGGATCATTTTTTGTCACCTTAAAAGGATGTAACTTGAACACTAGCCTTGGACCATAAATAATCTCAACCAACACAGGGCTATCCATAATGTTAACAACAATCACCTCAAAATAGAACCTCTACAACATAGAGATATCACTTCACTTCAAGCACGAAAACACAATCTTCAATTCACAATCACTTCAAAACACTTTGAAATCTCTTAGCTTACGCTCACAAATTCACTTATTGCCTTGTATAATGTAAAGTGACAAATAAGCTTCACTTTTTCCCTTATAATGTCTTAGATCCAAGCATAAATGAAAACAATCAAATAGTAACCTTAACCGGTAACACCAGTTAGAAACATAAAAGTCACTATGTCACAATCAAAAACATTATAGGGTCACATGTAATGCAATATATACCTCATCTGATTATTGCATGACATCATTAGGAATCTAAATATGCTGATAAACCTTACCATGCACACAAACTTAGGGGATAGGTTATAGATCTTACTTGATTTGCTCCCCCTAAACCAATAACTTTGACTTATTCAGATGATGAAGTCTCGACATTACCCAATATAGTGGATTTCTCTATCATTTTAGAAGACTTCAATTCTCCTTTCTATACCCATGTATCCTTCATCTTCTTCTTGATTCCTTCAAAATATACAACCTTCTTTCCTTTATCATTATCATGCCTATTCACCAGTTGACCTCCAGTGTTGTTCATCTTTTCTCTGCAAGATCTAGCAAGATGTCCAATCTTATTTCAATTGAAACACGTCATACTAGTTTGTTTCCAAGGTCCAACATTACCTCTATAGATTCTCATCCTACAATTCATTGTTGTGTGTCCAAAGTTGTGACAAACAAAATAGGTAACATTGAATTGTCTCTGCCTTTGGTAAGGGTTGCCCCAGTTTACAGATGGCCTTACATTGTTGATTATATCCCTACACTCATTAGCCTTGTGACCAAACTTGTTACACTGATAATAATTACCTTCAAAATCATTAGATCTAGCATTTTAACCAATCGATCTACCAAAAGAATTTTCAAACCTAGGAACATATGGATTATGTTTAGACCAACAAACATTAGCAGTATGTCCTTCCTTATGACAATTGAAACATACCGCTCTATAATTCCTCTTACCATGTTTTTTTATTTTCACCTTAGGTGTAGTCTTCTCTTCTGCATGAGTCTCCTTAGTACCAAATGACTCACCAACTTAAAATTTGGAAAACCCTATTCCTTGTCTTTCACCATTTCTACTTTGTTTTGAGAGTTGTTCATCAATTTTGGCAGAAATCTTAATAAACTTGTCCAGTAGGTCATTAGCACTCTTCAACTCTTCTTTCAACTTTGCATTCTCATCTCTTAGATGTTCATTCTCACTTATGGCATTAACATTTTATTTATTCATCTCATGTAGGTGTTCCCTTAATGTAGTGATTTCTTGCTCAGATCTAAAAAGTTAATCCACCTTAGCTGCTAGGGTTTCATCTTTGGCTTTTATAGAATCCTGAATAAGTTTTATAGCTTCACCTACATCTCTCCTTGCTTCTAGCTCTTCACCCATTCTTATTGATAAATTTTCCAACTCCCTTGCATGTTTTTATTTTCTTGCTTCAGCTTGTGATGCATCTTTTGCATGTCCTTGTTACCCTTGGCAAGTTGCTCATTCTCCAAGGCTACAACTTCAACTGCAGATTCATCAGATCCACTTTGCTCAGAAAGGTGTTCAATAAGATATTAAATTTCGTTTAAATGTTGGAGAATCTCATGTCTCTTACCCCTAGAGATCTTCAACTGGACTTTAAGTTTCTCAACATGTCCTCAACCTTAGCAATTTGTCTTCTATAAAACTCCATATCTTCCTTAAGGATCTCACCCAAGTTGTTAGACTTCTTCAATGGAACTGGGCTCTAATACCAATTGTTGATATAAAGAAGCACTAAGAGGGGGTGAATCAATGTGAATAGAACATGTACTAATTCAACCAATGATCTGAATATGCTTTTAAGTAACTTCCACAAAACTGAACAAGCAACTGTAACTATGTAATTGATTTTAAGTAATTCAATCAACCACAAAGAATAAACCATAACACCACTATTTTTATCATGGAAGCCCTTGTAAGAGGGAGAAAACCATGGTGGGGATGACACCCACAAATCTCTTCACTACAATAAAAGAGTTTCCCTATTAGGAGATTACAATACCCTGTTAGGGGCTCACCAAGATAGAAGTGACTAGTACCTTGTTGGAAGTACAATGAGAGCTATTAAGATCTACCTCACTAGAGGATTTAGAAATTCTTCTCAAAAGTCACCTTGTTAGAGGATTTAAACAATAAGACTTGTTAAAGTCCACCCTGTTAAGGAATTTAAACTTGCTAACCTATTAGAGTTAGCCTTGAGCGATGAACTCAAAATACTAATTTGGAATGGCATTGCTTGCCTATAAGATCCAATTTAGTCTGTTAATACTTGGTACAATACTCAAACTCTATCTTTGATTGCAACACCCAAAAATATGATCAACAACCCTAAATCTTTGATTTGGAATTCCTTTAAATAGTTATTCTTAAGTCAGTTAAACATTAATAACAATCCACAAACCGTCCCTCAACTTAACTTAACTCATGAAAATTCATGTCAATAAACCTTAACATGTCATCCCAAAATATTTAATACAAAACATTGACATTAAATTAACCACCTTAACCATCTGATCATCAGGAACCAATCAATAACTCAACCAGTTCATATAGATCAATCACCAAAATACTAACTTTTATAAAATGTTGAGTTAAATATCATAGTCATACATCTAAATTACTCTAACCAGCGAAAACTTTAGTGGTGATTATTCTCCAATTGGCGAATGTCGCATGTCGGCAAGCGGGGAATTGGCAATTTTTTTTCATAAATTAGATTGACCCCATTGCCCGACAATTATTAATATTGGGTCCAATGCATGGGCCCATTGCCCATCGCTTTATTTAATTTTCTACCTTTCTTACACATTATCGCCAATGGAATGTAATTTTTGGTCCCCGTACATTTAATAAAATTGCCTATAATTTCTAAGAGACCTCAAATGGATGTCCTATATTTGCCAATAGTTTTATACATGTATATTTATAGGCAGCCCCAAATTCGCCTGGCATTTTGCGGACGCGTGTCTCAAACCGACCCAATTTTGCCAAATTTATTAATCATAAGAAGGTATTGGATGACCCATAATCACCTCGAAAATAACAAAAGACATGTTATAATTATGCGGGCTTTGCCAAATTTGTATACTTTGACCTAATACCTCCCGTCAAATTTGCCAAATAAGGATAGTATAAAAAAAATTTACGGATAGAAAATTTTCAGATGAGTCTGAGTACTTCAATAGTTTCAGACTGTTGAGTGCAACTACATACTGCATTGGTGAGTTGCGACTGCAATTTAATTTGAGGCAAAGGTAAGTGATACTTATTCCGTGACTCTGTAATCTGAGTTTATTATTATTTAGTGGTAACCATTTGGTGAACATTGGTAACCAGGGAGACCTGAGACTTGATTTTAGGGCCAATGAATCCAGAATCATATTTATATATATTATATTCTATTGTCACTTCAATAGTTTAATATTTTTTTGCAGTGGAAGTCGTTGGAGAATGGAGATGTTGAACAAGAATAAGGGTAAGGCTCCTGCAAGTGGGGAAAGGCAAGATGAAGAGAGGCCAGCAAAGTGCAAAACCTTATCATCGTACTTTGGTCATGGTGTTGGAAATTTTTTTGTCCAAAATTGAAAAGTTGCTTCATCACAAGAAGATTTTGAAGATTCACAACCTGAAACTACACGACATATTGAAGAAGTAGGCAAACCTGATATCTCAGATCATGATGAACTTGAAGAAGATTTTTAGTTAAATACCTAGAGTAGCCATAATTATATAACCGACTTGGATGAGACTGAGAATGTTAGAGATGATGATGGTGTAGAGAAAATGAAAAGAAAAAACAATTCAAAAAAGGATAGGGAATCAAAAAATGATCGAAAGTGGGAGTTTTCGAGGAATTTTCAAATAGAATGGGTGTCAAAGTATCCATTCATTGAATCCGTGGACAATCCAATTGAAGGTTAACCTCTGGTAGAATGCAGATGTAAGATTTGCAGCAAGATAAATAAGAAGGAAAAAAGGTTGCAGTTAAAAATTGATACCATAGAGAAGCATATGGGTAAAGTTTACGGTAAGAAAACCATAGATGGAGTTGAAAAATCAGTGATAAGATGGAAAAGAAAGGATGAATCTCTGCATGTTAAGAATCCAAAATTATATGAATTTTAGTAGAATATATATATGAAGCCTACTCAAGTTAAAGGCTCTATTAAGGCTTGTTTTGGAAAAGCATTGGAAGCAGAACTAATGGGAAAAGTTGTTCAGTTAAGTGTTGTCTTTAATATTTTGAGCAGAGGGTGTCCTATGACAGATTACCCATCATTGAGTTCTTTATTACACTTTCTAAAAGTTTATAACTATCCTAACAGTCACTGGTTAGTAAATAGTGGATGGGAATGGGCAAGTTGTCTTTCCGAGGTTGAAAAAGAGGATCTAAAGGCATAAAATAAAGAGTCAAATTTTATTGCATTGTCTTTAGATGAGGTTACAATAGTAGATAATACTTCATGGATATGCATGCATGTTTATACTATACACAATTTTGTTTGCCAACCTTATCTACTAACTGTTGCTAAAATGAAGGATAATGCGACAGCTGAAAATCTATTTGAACTAGTAAAGAATTCTCTAATTGAATATGGAGGTGTAGATGACATGACGATTGCCAATAAGTTGGTGTGTGTTGGAGCGGATGGAGCTTTAGTAATACAAGGCCACATGGGTGGTCTTTGCATAAAGATACAATCTTCTTGTGTGCCCTATGTTACTCCCATTCACTGCATTGCCCACAGAATGAATCTAGCTTTTGGAGTTGTCAGCAAGCATGCTCCAGTACAAAAAATTGAAGTTTTAATCAAAGAGTTATGCCAATACTTCTGTCAAAGTCTAAAATGATTGAGTGAATTTCAACTCTTTGCCGAAGGACTAACCGATGGGAACAAGCTTCTAAAGGATAATGATACTAGATGGATCTCTTTGGATGGACCAACGCATCGAGTGTTTTTAGAATATCAATCATTTCTTAGTCTAATGAACTCAAGTTGTGAAGAAGCAGGGCTACCCAAATCTCCTGAGTTGCTGCAAAGGTTAAGTAATGTAGAGACACTCTTAATGTTAGTAGATCTTCTCCTCCTGCTAGAGGAAATGAGAAATATAATGAAAAAGGCCCAGCAAAGAGCAATGTATATTGCAGAATATGTTGTGCTTTGTAAATTGGCATGCATGACGCTCAATAATCTTTATCGATCATGTGATGATGTAAAAATTTTCAGCTAGCTTAAAATCACAGATTTGGACAATCCTTACAACTTTATAAAGATTGGTGCAAATGGGGAGTTATGTGTAGAAGTATGCGGAGTTGAGATACCAATGTACCACTATGCCAGGGTCGAGTCCAAGGTACCAGGTGTGTGTGTATATTTGTGCACCTGTTACCTACGACACAACACGTTAATAAGTCATTCTGTTAGTGAGAAACAAGGGTTAATGAGCATATAAAACCCTAACATCGACCTATTGCTTTCTAACTAACTAGGATGAGTGTAGCAAATAACATAAAAACCCTCAGATTATGCTAATACCAGTGACATAAACAACCTAGCATGAAAGATTCAAGTTTAAAATAATTATTTAATTAATTAAACATGCATATTAGTCTAAAAATGAGCATTATAACCATGTAAGAAAGTAACTATGGAGTGTGCATGAAGCTATGAAGGAATGGGTAGCATAACAATGCTTTGAGATTCCTTCAAAATCTTGGCATAACAACACTACTATTCAAAAATTGAGGCCTTATTATGAGCTCCAAATCCCTTCAATTTATAGAGGAATGGGAGAGAGAGAGGGGAGACAAGGTCCATTAATGGAGCCCCCAAGGTCATTAATGAAGTGTAAGAGCCATTAATGCCTTGGGCATTAATGAGGGATGGGAAAGAGGGAATATCCATTAATGAGCCATTAATGAAATTCATTTAAGAGACATGGGAGGGAGTAAGGCTCAACTTGGCAAGTTGGTCCTTAGAGAAGTCATACTTGAGAAAGTTGACTTTCTCAAGTGGGTTGAGTCCCTAATCACTTCCTTAATGGAATGTGACATCGTTAGGAAGGGGGTTAGAATTAGATTAGGATTAGAAGAAGGCTAGCAAGGGTGAATGGGTTGGGATAGGTTTGAAGCTAGGGTCCAAGTGGTTGAGTTGGGTTAGGTTGGGGTTTAGGGGAATATAAATGAAATTAATTAAACTTGTTTAATTCATTTAAAATATAGGAATTAATTATTTAAGAATTTTATTGCTTTTCAATAATTAAGGGGACTATAGCCTTTTTAATTAAATTAAATAGGCTAGGGGAATGGTTTTTTTGCAAATGGAAAATTGATTTAGGGGTTTATCTAATTCCTTTATAATTAAATACTATAGCCATGTATTTGATCGATTATTAATTTTGGCTAAACCAATTAACTTAACGATTTTGATCACCTTAAGAAATTAAATTAATTCAAAGAATTATGCCAAGCAGTAACAGAGTCGCTTGGACATAACCGAGGGTATGATCACACTTAAGGAAAATAGGACCTATAGTTGGAACAGACCAAATCTAGGTGGTTACATTTGCCCCTCTTTGAATTGATGTGCGAGCAGCGCATTGATTCAAAAAAAAAATTTGATTTTTGACTTCAGAAAGATTGAGAATTCCATCCTTGGTTGTCGAATGAAATGTTGATGAGATCAGTCTCGCACTTGATCAAACTAAACTAATAGTATTGATTTTGAACTTGGTTGTCATCCAAAGATCAATAAAAGATCTTAAAGATAACAATTCTGAACTTGGTTGTCGTCCAAAGATTGATAATACTAGTTCTTAAACTTGGTTGTCATCCAAAAGCCAGTATGAAGCTGCTAGGAGCTTAGTAAGAATCTTTTAAAATAAGGGGGCACAAGATATCCAGCTTATGAGAACCAAAGCTTTCTATCTAACAGTTCCAACTTAGTCAAGGAAACTGTTATGCCCCTAGTTTGTTTAATAACGAAGTCATTTTAATGATGTTTCGAGCAAAAAATTGAATTAATGATAGTGTGATCATGCCCCCTTGGGAACGAAATCAAAGGAAAAAGAAATCAAATCCCTCTGTTTGAAAGAACGTATCACTTGCATGGAATGGGTAGAATAAGCAAGAATGGATTAGAAGAAGTGAAGGAATGAAGGTGTGTTAAGAGTAAACACATGAGTACCAAGTTAATCACATTTAATAAAGGTGAGTTTGATTTTGTTCCCAATAGATCAAAGATTTTAGGAAGCATGGGTATTAGTAATAAACTTGGATTTTAGATGAATTAAAAATAGAAAGGAGTTTGAGCTCAAATCCTTATGTTGTTCATGCAATCTCTAAATGTAGCTACATGCAAACTTTTAGGACTTTGTCACTGATATGCAAATGTATAGCTTTTAATCATCATTGGGCACTCTTTCAGAATGGATACTACTTGATAGTACAACCATCAATAATACCCACTGATATTATGAAAGTATGAATACTATG
Source organism: Thuja plicata (assembly GCA_018584345.1). Classification (NCBI taxonomy): domain Eukaryota; kingdom Viridiplantae; phylum Streptophyta; class Pinopsida; order Cupressales; family Cupressaceae; genus Thuja; species Thuja plicata. Next base: position 1,480,320 of record MU224257.1, on the reverse strand, counting down.
TTTTATTGAAATGTCAGAAATAGACTTAGACATCAAGGCATAGAAGCCAGGATAAAAAAATAGTCACCTTCCTTTTACTATACTAGATTTTGTGTAAGGCAAGATATTGGACCCGTAATGACCTTGAAAATATATATCCTTGGGTACATTATGCCTCATATACCTTAGTAAGAATCTGGATCAGAAAATAGACAAGGAAATTGTTTCAACCTCACTATAGTTTACACATAACAAAGATCGAGATATATGAGGCTATCCACCCATAGTGGCAACTCTTACCATAAACATCTAATTTAGGTGAAATTTATAGGATCATTTGGAAAATCACCATACGCAGAACACCAAGAAAATATTATGCCCCCTGTCCTTGTGAATCTTTGTCTTTGCACAAATGTCATAGAGTAACTCAGAAGGCATAAAAAATCATCAATTGTTAATCAAGAAAATAAAATTTATAATTACTTAGATGCCCCTAGTCGAAAACATCATCAGGACATGAAAGAATCATAATCAAACCAATATCAAACTGTGTGTTTAAGCAGTATGTGTTCATTCATTTGTCAAACACAGTAAAGATTCATCAATCAAAAAATTGGAATACAAGCAATATGGTGTTTCCATGCCTGTGCGTTGATAGGATAATCTGTTCATGTTTGTGATCCAATATAGCCTTGTAGGAACTCTGGTAATGTAAATGTCATGTCTAGATATGTGATGTTTAAAAAGACACCCTTGTTTTGAAAAGTGACATCATTTTGCATGTATCAAGAAACATCATTTTTGTGAGGCAAACCATCCTAGAGAAACCTAGCAACCGCAACCTACCATGCTAGCAAAGATGCCCCCAGTGCAGAATGACTTATTCCTAAGATCTAAATGCAGACAAATCCCAAGCAAGGACAAGATAGTTGTTTAGGAAATGAAGTCAGCGTTTGGAGCATAGGTGCAATTTATGAAGGCTCAGTATCAGTAGTGCATTGATAGATGGAGCACAAAACACAAGTGACGCCCGATTGCCAGGTTTTCACCACTTGGCAAGATCTTTTCTTTTCTTTTTGCTACCAAGATGCCTATTTACCAGGTGCTCATCAAGGCACTTTTCTCTTTTTCAATTTTTTTGCTATTTTTTCTTTTTTGAATGTTTTTGGTAGTATCAAGGTGCCTGTTTTCCATGTTTTCACCAAGGATATCCTTTCTTCAAGACTTTTTCCACTGTTTTTGGATTTCTTCAGGATCAATTTTCTAAATGTTTATAGTATTTTGTAAAAAAATTTTGCTGTACAGGCTCCGCTAGCCAAACATCAAGCGTAGAACCACTTCAAATGTAGAGTGTTGATAGGATCTAGAAGAACATCTCCCTTAGGTGTAGCTAGTTGATAAGCTCTAGTCCCAAAAGTAGTAGTGATAACATAAGGTCCCAGCCAGTTAGGTTCAAACTTTCCTTTCTGCTCTCTATTAGGCTAATTTTTAGGATTCTCTTTTAAGACGAGATCTCCCACTTCAAATTTGCGTGGCTTTACCTTCTTGTTGTAGCCTTTGGAAATATGTGCTTGGTACACCTCCAGATGGTAAAATGTCTATTAGTTACGCTCATCTAGTAGGTACAAAGAATTCACCCTATCTATGTGGTACTGCTCATCAGTAACAAGACCTTGTAAAGATATCCACAAATATGGGATTTCAACCTCAATACGTAATACTGCCTCAACGCCATAGATTAAAGCAAATGGTGTGGCTCTAGTTGGTGTTTTGATGCTTTTTCTTTAGGCCCATAGTACCAGATTCAATTGTAGATGTCAGTCTCTGCCAGACTTACTTACAGTTTTGTGTAGGATTTTTAGAGTATTTTTGTTTGATGCCTCAACCTGTCCATTACCTTGAGGGTAATATATTGAGGAACAATGTTGAGTGATATGGAATTGTTCACAAAGGTCATCAATGTCTTAATTATTAAATTGGACCCCATTGTCTATTACAATTGAAGAGGGTATCCCATATCTACAAATAATGTAGTTCAGAATGAACATAGCCACCTGTTGTCCAGTGGCTTTGATTAGCGGCACAACCTCGACCCACTTTGTGAAATACTCAGTGGCTGTAATGATGAACTTGTGTCCATTTAAAAAGTTGGAATAGATTTGTCCAGCCAAGTCAAAGGCCCATTGCTGAAATGGCCAATGTGTGATAAAAGGTATAAGTTCTCTGGCAAGAGCATGGATGAGATTTCCATGTTTCTCACATTTAAGACGTTCTTTTGAAAATTGAATAGCATCTTTTCCATGGTAGGCTAGTAATAGCCTACTCTGAGTAGTTTCTTTGCTAATGAAAATTTGTTTGAGTGTGATCCACATACACCTTTGTGGACTTCTTTTAATGCTAGATTAGAATCTTCGAGTTCTAAACACCTAAGAAGTGTACCATCAAGACCTCATCGATATAAGTTTTTATTTATGAGGGCGTAACATGATGTTGTCCTAATCAGAGCTTCTTTCTCATTTCTAGATAGATTAGCAGGAATGGTTTGGTCAGTAAGGTAGGTAATGATATTGGCATACCGAGATTGGTCTGGGGCGTTCAAAGCGTAGATTACTTGGTATTCAGGGGTATAAAAGGCAGGATAGGATAGTTATTCCACCAAGAAGTCATAGAAGAATTGATGTTCTTCCAGTTGTAATAGGGATGCCAAGGTAGCCATAGCATCTGCAGCTTTGTTCTTTGATCTTGGTATCTGCTGGAAGGTGATGAAGACAAAATACTTCTTTAAGTAATCAACCAATTGGTTGTAGGGTGTCAACTTCTCATCTTTTGTTTCATACTCTCCATTGACCTGATTGATAATTAGTTGGGAGTCACCATATATGTGTAATTCTACAATCTTCCACTCCATAGCTAGCTTAAGACCGTTTACCAATGCTTCATATTCTGAAATATTGTTGGTGCATGGAAACATCAATTTGTAAGATTTGGGAATCTTGTAACCTTGAGGAGTTGTGAATAGGACCCCTGCTCCAGAGCCTTGTTGAGTGAATGAAATGTCAAAGTACATCTTCCATGGGTATTCAGTTAGATGCATGATTGTTTCATCAAGAAATTTAATCGTTAAAGGTTCATCATCCTAGAGTGGTGAATTATCCAATTAATCGGCAAGGACCTATCCTTTAATAGCTCTTCATTCTATATATTCAATGTCAAACTCACTTAGAATCAGGACCCATTTTGCCAAACGTCCTGTTAATGTTGTTCTGCTCAAAACGTACTTTAGAGGATCAATCTTAGCAATGAGATTTATTGTATGAGAGATCATGTAGTGCCTTAATTTTTTGTGATGTGAAGATGAATGCTAAGCATTCTTTTTCAATAATGTTGTAATTGAGCTCATAGGTGACTAGTGTTCTACTAATGTAGTAGATAGCTCTTTCTTTCTTTGTTTCATCTTCTTGTGCTAGAAACACTCCTAGGGATGTAGATGTAGCTGAAATGTATAGGAGTAATGGCTTCCCATGAATAGGTGCCATAAGAATAGGAGGGGTAGCCAGGTATCCTTTCAATTATCTGAAGTTCTCTTCATATTGCTCATCCCATTTGAAGGTAACCCCTTTATGTAGTAATTTAGTAAAGGGTTGTGCCCTATCTACAAGTTGTGACATGAATCTCCTGATTGACTGGAGTCTCCCTTGTAGTGTCCTCATTTGACTGATGTTGTTTGGATGATCCATCTCTAGTATAGCCTTAACTTTAGTGGGGTCTACCTCAATTCCTTTCGCTAAAACAATGAATCCTAGGAGCTTCCCTGATTGAACCCCAAAGGCACATTTCTTTGGGTTGAGCCTCAGTTGGAACTATTCCATATGATCCAGTATCTTTCTTAAGTCATCAATGTGAGTACCTCTTTCTTTGGATTTAGCCAATGTGTCGTCCATGTAGTCCCCCATGTTCTTGTGCATCATGTCATGGAATATAGTTGTCATGGCTCTTTGATATGTTGCACCAGAATTTTTTAACCCTAATGGCATGACGTTCCAGGAAAAGGTGCCCCATGCGCATGTAAATGTAGTTTTCTCTCGATTCTCAGGGGCAATTTTGATTTGATTATAGCCTGAGAATCCATCCATTAAAGAATACATCTGGTAGCCTGCTGTGAGGTCTATGATCATGTCAATGTTAGGTAGAGGGAAGTCATCTTTCATACATGCTTTGTTCAAGTCTCTGAAGTCCATACAAATCCTGATAGATTTATCAGTTTTAGACACGGGGACCACATTGGAGATCCATCCTGCATAGGCAATGACTCTGATAAATCCAGATTTCAACAACTTCTCCAGCTCCGCTTTTACTAATAATGCAACATGAGGATGCATTTTTCTAAGTTTTTGTTTCACGGTATTAATCCTAGGAGCTATATATAAGTGGTGCATGATTAGATTAGGATCCAACCCTGGCATATCGGTATAAGACCATGCAAAGTTAATCTTCTTCTCTTTCAAGAATTTTGTGAACTGTGTCTTCTCCTCTTCTGATAAAGATTGTGCAAGGTGGACTATATGAGGATTTTCAATGGTGCCCAAATTTACTGACTATGTTGGTTCTATTAGAACTGAAGACCTTTCTTGAAATTTTTTGGGGAGGATATCAAGAGTCTCATCCTTTGGCGCCTCTGAGAGGTTTTCACCATTGGATGTGTCTTTTTTCTTTACTATTTTGGGATCTGATACTGCCACAAAGTGGTTTTCACCATCAGTCCCCTTTTTATTTTTATTTTTCATTTTTTGACTGAGAAACCTGATATCCTCCTGTGACATGTTCTTGCTCCTTGCATTGGTGGAAGAAGGGTAAGGTTCACAAGCATTGAGATAACAAGCTAGGGTGTGGTCATTAGGAAATTTGAGGATAGGAGTAGGGTCTGTTTTAGTCCAATCAATTAGATCTGGAAGTACCAATGATAGCACTAGTAGAATTTGGGCAATAAATGACCAGGTGACTAAAAATTTTATTCACGTGACTAAAACTGATCATGTTCTACCCATTTTTTGCAGTTCACAAATATAAATGACTAAATAAATGACCAATTTGGTCATCGGGTAAAATGACCAATTTGGTCATCGGGTAAAATGACTAAATAAATGACCAATTTGGTCATCGGATAAAATGACTAAATAAATGACTAAATAAATGACCAAATAATTAGTTACCCTAATAATAAAAATGACTAAATGAATGATTAATACTCCTTTACACATTAACATTTGATAATATCATATACTTATATTCTTAGAAGTTGCATTTCACCAATAATGTGTGTTCG
>MU224257.1:1428072-1460055 GCA_018584345.1 Thuja plicata | reverse complement strand
CTATAGGAAATCACATGAACAACATTAGGACCTTTGTTGGATGAAGGATTTGTGAAAGATTTGAAAATCTTGGAAACTTTAGGAGATGTATGGGTATTGGAGGAAGTAGAGGATGGAAGGGAATCATAAAAAAACAATAGTTCATCAATAACATGATCTTTCTTGAGAGTGCAATCTTTATTTTCAGCATGAGAATCCTTAGAGGAGTGATTCTTATAGTATTTATGTTTATAATCAATGCAGTGAGCTTTCTCTTCCTCAATAGAAGTATATGTATCATCCAGGTATTGCTCACAAAAATCATCAAAGTCTCTTTCAAAATCAGAATCATATGGATCACCATCACAATCTATCCAATGGGATGACCCATTTCTAGTAAGCATGAGCAGACACCTAGGAGAACTCTTAGGAATAGAGGTGTCATAGGTATCACTATATTGTCCATCATCATAGTCATCATAGTCATCATAGTCATAAAAAAATGGGCGTGTCACTCTTCGTGGAAGAGGTATCACAAGGATTGGCACATTTCTCATTATGGTATGTTTTGAAAAGAGAAGTAAGACTCTTGGGAGAAGTAGAAGAAGAATGAGATCATGGAGAAGAGGAAAGTGAAGACCTAGTGGAGGAAGAAGACTTGGATGATGAGAAAAGAGGAGAAGACTTAGAAGATGAAATACCTTTGGAAGAAGTAGGTCATTACAAGATCATGCGTATGATCCTAGCAAAGGATTCTGATTCAATCAATTTTTTTCTATTTTTGTCATAAATTTATTACCCATGTATTTTTGGAGGAATAATACTTTTCGAATTGAGCAATGAGTTCGAGATCATCTATTTTCAAGAGAGGTTCCATAACAAGATAGTTAAAATTCATGGTTCTGGAAGAGGAGGAATCAATCATGGGAGTGATAGAAGAGATGAATAGAAGAAGGTAGACTAGATAATAAGAATACATGAAGATCTTAGGAAGAAGAGGAAGAAGCATGAATGAAGAAGAGAAATAGTGGAAGTGGGAGACTAGGAAGACATGGGAGATGTGCAAGAAATAATACCAAGAGTTATTTTGTGCAACTTGATATCATTTTCACTCATTTGGGTGTTTGAGAAACATGTCATAGCACTTTTGGGGAGATCTATTGAAGTTTTCATCATACTGTTTAGGCAAAGAGGATACAGTTTCGTGCGATGAAGTGCTTTCTCGTGCGAGGATTCTCAAAGGCCCATGTGAATCTTTGTAGTCTGGCACAAATGAAACATGACTGATATAACAGAATGATCAAAAGGTGACACTAACATGCATAATATCGCACAATGATTCACATAGTGCCAAGAAAAGAAATGCAGGCAGCTGTGCAAAGAAACAGTTTTCTCGCATGAGGGAAGGAAATAGAACTCAGTTTTTGTTCATTTTAATTAACCAACTAGATGCATTCATAGATTTTATCATTAATCAAGCATGCAAGACAACAATCAGGGAGTTCAAGAAAACAATTGTCTCCAAACAATGAGCAAGGGACAAAGAAACCTTGCGCATGAACAAGAATAGTGTCATAGTATTCTACTCCCTAAAGATTCTACTTGTGTATGTTCTCAAAATGTTTTTCAATCATGCACATAGTCCTAGAAAGGAAAAAGTTGGTTGCACTATGGTTCATAGTAATGGTTAACTCTGCAACTTTTGCAATCTCAAGTGGGTGAAATCTAATCCCGGTGCACTGAGGTTTTGACATATTCTGAGAATTTAATCAATCAGGAGCTGCTGAGGAGATCTGACAACCCAATAAGAGACCACACCTGTGGAGATTTCTTTGACAAGGACATTTATATATAGGTTGTTGCTTCCAAGGTGAAAATGGCTATTACCGCTTGAGATTCCTTCCACATGGTTTACCCAATAAAGGGAGTATCCACTACGGTTAACCCTCTCTAACAAGGAAGACTCACAATATGGACCACATGGGGACTTAGTTCAGATTCAAGGGTTCCAAGTTTCTGATTCTCCCAAAAGGGAAAAGAGAATAATCCTCTAGCCTCTTCACCTCACCAAAACATAGCAAACAAGATTAATTGACCCACTAATTTGAAATCACCTCACCCAAGGTTCGTATATCAACAACAATGACCACAAATCTCAAAAGAGAAAGTACCGTCAAAATTTGAAGACCAAACCAAGTGAGAAGTAATGACAAATCCTTCCCTATCTACAAGGGGGTCTATCATCAAAAAGAGCTTCGCATGTAAGACAAGTGAATGAAGCCCACTGTCTCAAGATCGCCACAAATAATATTCATAGGGCCTAATTACTATGTGAAACATATATGCAAGGAAGAAAATCTAGGTCCATTTTTAGAGCACCAATTGGAAATGTGATCTATGAAAGCAAGAAAACACTCAAGCTAAACACATGAGAGATTTATTTTTATTTCCAAAATCCAAATGTTATAGTCCAAATCAGCAACAACAAATCAGAAAGCACCAGAAACAATAAACATTAGTGATTAGAGATCAAAGATATATAATATAGCAATAAAAAATAAGATCTCTAGTGTGAAATCTCGCGCAAAGATTCTCAAAGTGTTGCATGAAGATTTACAGATAGCCACACAAAGATTCGCAGAATCTCATGTGAAGAAATACACAGACAGTAAAAAAATGCAGAAAATAGTAAATAATGTTAGATCACTACCTGATATCTGAGTCCACACAAAAATTTGCAAAGATTTGCGTGACAAAACTCCATGTATTGCATGAAATTTTGCATAGACTGGCTAAATTTCAAGCCATTTTAAGCAAAACATTGCGCAAATTTTCATCACAGAGCCATACGGAAGGAAAAATCATATTTGCAAGAAAATAATGGAAATGGAGCTAGATATGCCCCACGATGGGTGCCAAAAATGTGTGTTAAAATTGTGTTACACTTATATGGGTCATTCCATCCAAGGTTGCTCAAGAATGAGGCTTCAAGTATTGACTCATAGCTCCCTAGTCATGGAGTGCAAAGGTTTATGATGGAGGCCCTCAGATTGACCTAGTTGTGCCCTTGCAAGTACACCATGAAATGAGAGATTCAATGCATGGAAATTATAACTATTCTATATGATTGCAATGCATAAAAGGAAATTAATCTATATTATAACGATGCATGATTAATCAATAAAACGAAATATGCAAGCTTAATCTATGGAAGAAAACATGAATTTAATCTAATATGAATCTAATCTACATAAATATCCATGGATGCAAGAAGAAGAAGAGGATAGAGAAGTTCCAATATCCAAGCTTGAGTGCTCAAATTCTCCTCCAAAATTGCTCTCCAAACCTGCAGCATAACAATACAAAAAAAAGTGGGATGCTAAATGAGAAGGAGAGAGCTCCTTATAAAGAAAAGTGAACGGTTGAGATTAAGAGGCAAAAAGAAATGAGCAATGGTGGAGATTAAATCTTGGTTGATCCATGTGCTCATTAAAGAAAAAAATTCCGCCACTTAGAAAGATGTGATAAAAAAGGGATTTTTATTTAATTTATTTCCTTTTTCATCAAAAGAAGAGCTTTAAGTGGGGATTTTTATTTATTTAATTAAATAAATTAGAAGAATTTTATTTAATTAAATGGGAGGAATTTAATTTAATTAAATAAGATGAATTTTATTTAATTAAAAGGGGGATTAAATCTTTTAATTAAATAAAAATGATCAAACCTTACGAAATATTGAAATAATTGAATTAATTAAAATTTGATCAAGGAGATTGATTTGAATTGAAAATGTTACAAAGCATTGATTCAAAAATTTGATAAAATGATAAATGGGGCCCATAGTCTAGGTGACCATTTTAGGGTGCATACATGAAGTCCATACTTTTCCTTACGATAGGGCACTGAAATTGTGGAGGAAGAAATGTCAGAGAAGAGGGATGGGCAACATTTCAAACCAAAGTGGGAGTGCCAGAGACAATGATGTGACTGTCATTGACTCATGTACTGGTACTGGTAATGCTAGCGGTGAACTTGAGATAAGCGGAGGTATGCAGAGTGAAATAAACATATCGAAGAACCAAGGAAGCTATGAAGTTGATGGCGATGAATTCGAGGATCCCGATAATGATATGATGTGGAAACTTGAACCTTTGTAGAAGTAGCAGGTCCTAGGTATTTATTAAACTTTTTGTTGTAGTCTACTATTAGTTTCTGTATCTCATCATCAATCATGTATAATATCATATTCCAATGTCAAAAACATGAATGTGGTTGATAATATCATGAATTCTACAATTAATAATGGTTTTCATTTTCATTATTCAACTCATATAATACAATTCTTAGAAATGGCGATTCTCATTAATTTATTTACAAATATGACACAATGTAATAATTCATTAATTAATAGTAGTAAGAACACAACTTTGTGTGATTCTATTTGCAAAAGTGAATTGACAATGAATTATGACTCAAGAGTCAATACCCAATTTCATTACCCTTCGCAAATGACCTTGAATTCCATTTTATAGAAATAAGGGAGAAAAAATAGCTTCAAGTCGATTAGCCTAATGTGAAGTCTCAAAATCAAAATTAATAAGAGCTCAGTCAAGACCAGTACAACATCTCTACAACTGTACATTTCTACATTTGACAGGCTGGTTTAGTAAATTAGCAATAGCATTATAGCATCTACTACATTGATCCTATTAAAAAGACAAAGTTCAAACTTGTTACTTTTAACTCAATTTAAGCCAATAGATAAATAATATAGAGATGATTGAAACTGAAATTACTTTCACATATTATTTTTTATGAGATGACTCTGCCAGTTTGTTTAGTATGCTCCATTTTGCATCATTTGGAAGGTCAAAATTTGTCAATTTATAGTAAATGACATGCAACCTCATTAGCCATTCATACTTGTTAGAGTGACTTGAAAGAAATGATCCTTCCAATACTGCGTTCAAAATTTTCAATGGTTTGATGCACTTTGCAATGCCTTCATGAGTTGTTTCCTGAGGAAGATTGCCTAATCAATCCTCATTGTGTCCTCCAACCTTTTTTTGTAAGCTTCTCTTCCAATGAAATTTGTTAATGAGTTACTTGGACCAAGACTCGGCAAACCATGACCTATCATTTCGGTGGTTGTCTGATTCATCTTGGTGAGCTTTCTCTCAAATAAGGCAAGAGTTTCCTCTACTTCCTTTAGTTTCTAACATTTTTGAAAGATAGTTTGTTTTAATTGATGCATGAATGTGGTCATGAATTCCCTTGCTTGTCAAATGCCTATCACTGGTTGTGTTGATTTGATGCAAAATTTGTTTTGTAGTTTTCTCTCTGACAATTTTTTTTGTTTTCAATGTGTTCTTTGAGCTTCCCAAAAACATCTCTAAGACTTTCATTCATTTCAAACCAATTACACAACCTATCACCAGTCACATTTATTTTCCCCCAAAGGTCTCTTTTTATTTTTTTGACGGTATCTTTCATTTGCTCAATCAAGTTGTTTTCGTAAGTTTTAATTGTATTATTTGCCTTCTTTAGCTCTTCTCTCAATTCTAACAACTAATGTTCACTCTATTTTTTGATTTTCTTTTCTTTCTCTTCCCACTGTTTTGCTTTTACCCTCTCATCCTCAAATTATTTCTTTAATATATTGTTTACTTGTGCCTTACTCTCCATATGCTTTTGTATAATTTTAATGAAGAGGCTTCTTCATTCTCAAGATTTTTATTGCTTTGTTCCAATTTTTCCCTCACAATTTTCAATTCTGCCTCTATATGTTCTTGTTGTCCAATTGCTTCTTTAGAGGATGAATTTTTTATCCTTTTCAATAATTCATTGTACCTATTATCTACTACTTTCTCCTTTGCCTTTTCATTTGTCAGGTTTGCCTTTAACTTTTATATTCTGCCCTAAAGCTTTCCATTCTCTCTCTCCAACTTTCTCACTGAACTGTAGACCACTTGGTTGGTAATTTTTGACACATTTATCTAGTCCAAATTTTTAATTTTGGATAAATCCATTTGGAGGGTGCTAAATTGAAATTCAAATGGATCTATCTGACTCTCTGGTGGATTTTTATCTCTAGTTGTGGGCATAACAACCATGAACTCCATCATTTCTTTGTTTGGGTCATATGTGGGAAATAACCTATTTGATGTAGGTTGTGCAGCATGAGCTACAACAACTGCATCCATCTTCAATGTCTTACTATTTAGTTTATTCCTATTGTTTGTTTGTTCAAAGTTTGTTACAAAATCATTGAAATGAAAATTAGGGTTTTCTGACACAATTGAATGTTTGAAAGGTGAAATAGAAATTGCAGTGATGTATGATCTTCCACCTGTGATTCTAATAATTGCACCATGAGGATTAGTAATAGTAACACCCTGATCCATTACAAGTGGAGTTATTAGACTGTTTGGAGGGTTTTTTCCTGAAGGTGTGGAAATTGTTGGACTCACAATCACAGACACCATTGGCATTTTTGTACTTGTCATAACCTTTTACTTGTTTACACTACCTTGATCTCTAGGATCCACTGATTTCATGTCCAGTGCTAATGTCATTGTCCTTTTCAGACCACTAGTACTACCTATGCCACTAGTGGGAGTGGTACTTGATTCAAATTGAATCTGAGTGCCTGGCAAAGGTGGAACTGGATTTGAAGCTGGAATAAATGAAGGTGCAAGGGTATGAGACTGAGTAGTACCTTTTTCTAATAAACCTCCAATTATTGTTGTCTCACCATGTTTTGGTGGAGCGGGTGTGGAAATTAGATACCAATGTCCTTCTCCTGTGGGACCCAGACCACCGCTAACTAGAAAACCCATTTTTTCTATAATCTCTGCCCCTTTTCCATATTTTTCTTTTATGGACACATCGACTCCAATAACAATTGTTACTGAATATACATCAGTTGATGTGGGATTCATAGAATCCCGCTCATCCTCAATCTCTTGACGATTATGATCGCTTTGATGTGCTTTAGCTTGATGCTCCGCATTCCACAAATCACTAAATATTTGATCCTCCTCCAGATCATAAAGATCTATAGAGATCTTTGGCTTGTCGAGTTTCTTCCTCATTTCCCAAAAATTAGACATTTTGGTTGCAGTCCAATATTCATCTTTACATTGAAGCGCTAGGCTTTTTGGAATAACTTTTATAGATGGTTGAGTAGCTTGCTGGTAGAAATTGTAGGATGTCTTGTGCTGGACTTTTCCTTTCTATTTGTGCAATTCCATAATTTGTGATGAAAATTCTTGTATAGAAATACTATTTTCAGTGGCGTATTTCTCTATCTCTTTTTTGACCTCGTCCCAGGACTCCATGTTTTTAAATTTTCTATCAATGGCATACTCTCATGTTGACATTTTCTTGTGGAGCTCCCATTCTCTCTAAGCTTCATTCCAATTATGTTTGGTGGATCATACTGCCAGTGACTTTCAAGAGCAAAGAAAAAATTGAAAAAAAAAACCTCTTCCACTTTGAATCCTTTTCTCTCAAATGTGAACCCTCCCAATGAGAAAGACAAGGAAGGAAATATGATTTTATTTTGCTGACCATTAAAGAGTACTTCTATGCTCTCCATCTGTTGAACATATTCCAATGCAAATACCCTCTCTGTAACATGTATTGTAAGTTTTTAGGTTTCTACCGTAAAACCTTAACACAGTGTAGTCTTCCATGAAGTACCAGTCAGCCAATTGTATTTGGCTTTTGAGTTGAATGCAATCTCTACAAGACACAGGCAATCTAGGCAATAGAGTGCCTGTAATTTTATGATACATTGGTGCCAAAAAGAAGTCTAAAAAATTGTTATAGTTCCTTCTATTATCACTCATCCTTATCTCAGGTGTCCATTCATAGAGTGCATTTTGGACCTGACTTTGAAGCTTTTTTGCCTAAAATATTGCACGATGCTTTTCTAAAATAACATAGCACAAGTAGGTTGTGAACCTAAATGTCTTCTGTGAACCTCTTTTAATCATTTGTAATTTTTCTTGCATGCAATGAACAGTGTGCTCAATAAAATTATATTTTACTGGTTCTTTTTCACAATGAATATGAAAAATCATTTCAAGAGTGTTGGCACCCACTTCTTTGATACTATCCAATCCCAAACAAAATGCTAGCAAGGAAATACTATCCTGAACTATTGCACAAAAATATCATAATCATAAGGAGGCTAATGATCTGGCTCTAGACTAGAACTGTGTTTTATTCCTCTGATATATGAATCTTTGTTTATTGCATCTATTTTTTCATAATTCTCTTCCATCTTTCCCAGGTCAATGTGCACATTTGAGTTTTGTGCTTCGAACCCTAGATCCAATAGACTAGCAAATTCAATCTTGGTTATCGACAAAATTTCCTCCTTAGTATTTTTATTAACAATTTCTTTTCTATTTTCATCATAATTTTTGGCGCAGAGCATGACAATTTATGGACAAGGGATTACTTGAGGTAACACCATGTGTGTTGACCCAACAACCCACGCTGCAATTTTATTTGTCTTTGACTTTAACAAGCTGTTAAATGGAAAAAAAAAAATTGAATCCTTCATTGGATCTTTCCACTTATTTTCAAGTGCAAATCTAATTTCCATAATTTCTTATTTCCATGGGTAACAGGATCAAAAATATCATGGAATTCATCAGTGAAACCTGGTGTTTTAACCAGTTTGTGGAAGTCTATAATCTTTGTTTCCTTTATTTGTCTTTTACTCTTAGTCTTGGTATTTTTTTTCCCATTGTGGACTGTGGTATATTGGTATTACTATTTACTTGTAGGAAAAATAAAAAAATTCTAAAGAGGTGACAACTACAATTTACAGGCGTGATTGAAAATTCAACCCTAATTCTATGACTACAATCTAAACAGTAAACCACTAGATTTGAAAAATTTAAAGGGCGGGACATGGGTGTTCAGGATTTCACCAAGAAATTCAATTTGTGCAGACTATGAGTTGGCAGAGAGTTGGGAGACTCTATTGCATTCATCAATCCTCAACCTAGAAGTCGTAACCCCTTTCTGAATCTACAATACAATATACTAGTAAGAACTGAAAATATAAAAACTTAGGTTAAAATTGTACAATCATGACTAGTACTAAGTCATTAGTCGTGACTCATCACTCGTGTTAAATTTTATTGCTTCTCCAGATATCTGAGGTCACTAGGACACGTGTCACTTAATTGTTTGATATTACAAATATCTTTGGTCAAATTGAGCTTATTACTTATTAAATGTTAAGTTACTATTTTACTCCAATTGTGATTTTAATTAAACTTATCTGAGTGTACACATGTCATGATTCTGGAATAGGTTTGCAAAAATGGGGTTTCTTTTCCCTTTGGCCTGAAATACACCGCACGTCATTGATTTGTTCTCATCCAACGGTCTCTGGTTTCTTTTAATCTTCCTTTACATCTGGCTGGGTCCCATCACATATCCGCATGTCATGATGATCATCTCCTCTTTAAGGCTTTATGCCAACCATTATATCAACACAAATAGGTCCTACTTAGCTGGAAGGACACATGGCACATAGGCCACAATGCCTTGAAGACTATCTATCTACCATCTTTGCTTTAAGGCTTCGCGCTGACTGTTAGATCTTTTGCAACTTGACAGTCCTTTACCTTAATTACCTTGTCATTGATCAGACCCACTTAGCACATGTGTGCATCAGTGTAATGCCTCAATGGTTAGATCAGACACATCTCTATATTAAGGCTTCATGCTAGCTGTAAGATCTTCACCAACTTACTGCTTCATATATTAGATTGACACATCGTCATCAAATGACACCAATTTTATGAGTGTACACATGTCATGATTCTGAAATAGGTTTGAAAAAATGGGCTTTCTTTTCCCTTTTAGCCTGAAATACACAGTACATCGTTGTTCTATTCTCATCCAACGGTCACTGGCAGTCACTATCATGTGTGGCAGGTCCCATTAAAGAAATAAATGAAATTTTTTTGAATTATATTTATCGAATGACACCGATTGTGTGAGTGGTCACGTGTCGTGATTCCAGAATAGGATTGCAAAAATGGGGTTTCTTTTCCCTTTTGACCTGAAATACATCATACGTCATTGATCTTTGCTCATCCAACAGTCGCCAGAAATATAGTTACACGTAACACCATACGCCAAAAATTTATTAAATTTAAATTAGATTAAATATTGAAACTGTCTAATATAAAAACAACTAATTAAAATATCGCAATCACAAATAACTGTCTAATTATTTATTAATTTATTACTACCCATAATTTATAAAATGCTTTAAACTTTTACAATTCCACATTTGCAGTTGCACACATGGCACATAATGATAATAGATTTTTCATTGACATGGAAAAGTTAATTTATTACTCTTAAATAAATCACAGACATACATTAAACATTGTTACATTGTTTGGTTCATATTATATGATATCACAAATTCACACATCAATTTGGCAATGTGAATGGGCATATAATTTATTATTTATTATTTATCAATAGTAAAGTCTTTAGATTTCTTTACAAAATTGCAATTAAATAAAATTACATAGAAAAATTATTATCTCAAACACTGATACGTGTCTCGTTTGCAGAGAAAGATAGAAAAATTACAATAATTATGTAATTTAAACAACATTACAGAGTCAAGAGTCTAGACAATCTATTATCATTCATTAAGAGTCGAACAACAAAATGTTCATTAATTATTTCAAAAATTTACATCACTAATATTATAATATACTTTATAATTAATTTATAATTATAGAGTTTAACTTTATACTATAGTTGCACAGTAAACCCCTACAAAATGGGAAGTATCCAAATAGTTACAAAATTTGTTGCCACGGCCCACAAGGGCACTGGTTGATCATAGAAGAAAAAACAAAAAAACAAAATGAAATGTGGATACCTCGTTTCAAGAACAAAAACACTAAGGAACTTCATCTCCATCCCTATCTGAGAAGAACTGTCTATGGAGGATAATCTCCCCGAATTCATCGAGCCAGGTGTAGTTCGTCTCCTCAAAGTCGTCGAGGTGAAACCTCTTCCGCAGGAAGTCCCTCCCTAGTCTGCCCACTTTCGATGTCGTATTAGTTGCCCTTCATTAAGGTTCAGTAGGAAGGGTTTCCTTTCCACATTGCTGCCTCACTGGATAAGATTTTCAATTTCCTCAGCCCAAGGGATACCCAACCCAGGTTCTGCGAAGACAATGACTTGGACGTCGTCCACTAGAAATTGATCCTTGAAAAATTCCACAACAGCATAAGCATGTCTACATTCTCTCCTCTGAGGTCAAGAAGAGATGCAGGAAGCGGGTTGTAATGTTCGTGCTAATGCGGTATCTCTTCTCATTGCGAATGAACTCATGACTGAGCACCATCAACATAACATTGTTAATAAAAGAGCCCACTTCCTTGCAAACCAAAGTGACAACTTCGTCTAGTATCCTACCCAAAAAGGGCTTCTACTCATCAGTGGATGTAGTTCTCAAACTAATTGGTGTGTCCATCTCTACTTGAAGAGCCTCAATACCCTAGGGCCTAAACTAAAAACCTAAATCTTCAAACTACACGCAGAAATTTGAAATTCTATGAATCTACATAATCATAGATCTAAATACTTAAAACCAGAGGGCAGAGGCTGAAAGTCAAAAGAAAATTGAAATTGATGAAGCAAGAAAGAACGTCTATAAATAGCCCCATTCCATATCTTCCATATATTTAGGTAAATCATTCCCATTAATGCACAAGTGTCAGAAATTACTAATATAGTCACTATACTAATAACTATAGTTTATACTACTATAATTTTGGAAAGCGTGCGACGTGCCTGCTGACTAATGAGTGGATCATCACAGTTAAAGAATATCACTGTCACTCTGACAAGAAATTTATTTCTTGCAAGTTATCATTCCAAACCTGTGACATGTATCCATTCCGCAGACTTCTTTCAAAAATTATTTTCTTTTGAGAAACTGTGCCCAAGATAAAACTCTAGCCATTGATCTACAATCAATCAACGGTCTAGATTAATACCTTTACAATTTAGGGCTCTAAACAAATAGGTTTAAGGTACGTGTCGATGGCATCAATGCTCATAGTTGATAGTACAATGTACATACCATGTGCAGTTGCCAAATGTACATAATGCTTGCAGTTGCCCATGATGACAGACAACTCTGCTACCAAAGAGGCGATATTAACTTGACATGACTGGGAGTCCAAAAATTGTAATTATTAGATGTTTTATGAATTTCCATTTGGAATTTGCTAATTTTAGATTTTAGTTTTACTTTAAAGTTTAAAGAAAAACTACTTTAAACTTTAACAATTTGGTAGTCGCACAGTCACACATGTGACATGATACATGCAAAAGTTAAGTAATATTAAGTTATTACTGTTAAATAAATAACACACATACATTAACATTTGTTTGGTTCATTTTCTATTTCACAAATTATAAAATCACATATGTCACACATACATATTTTACAATTAAATTCATAAAAACAAACTGAAATGAAGTTGCAAAGTTTTCATTAATATTTCTATAAATTTACAATATTCGGACTTGGAGACTTGAATTCCCTACATAACTTTAAAGAAAAAACCTACTAGAGTGAAAATTTCAAAATTTCAGGCGGAGGCCATAGGGACACAACACTAAGGATTTTCCCCTCCATCTAAGTAGAAATTTTCAGAGACGATAAGCTCTGTGAATTCATACAACCATCTATAGTCCACCAAGTCATCCAACATAAACCATTTGCGAAGAAAATCCCTACCAATCTGCGCCCATTTCCTATGGCATGTCAACTGTTGAACATCCAGGTTCAAAAGAAAAGGTTGAATGACCATATATTGGTCTGACTCGAAAACCTTTCATAAATCACTTGCCCAAGGGATCCCCACCCCTGATTGTGCATAAATGGTAACCTCAACAGCATCACCCAAGAATTCATGTTTGAATAGCTTCCTTAACAGAAGGAGCATACCTACCTTCTCTCCCTCGTGGTCCATAAGAGATGACAAAAAATGGGATGTAATGTCCATGTTAACTTGGTACCTATCGACATTTTCAAAAAATTCACGACCTAGCACCATCCTCACAGCCTCATTTGTTAAGGTTCCAAACTCCTTGCAAACTAATTCAAGGATTTGGTCTGAGACCGGGCCCAAAAAGGCCTTATGTTCCTCCGTAGATGTGCTTATCAAAAAGATAGGAGTGTCCATCTTCAAAAAACAACTAGAATATATGAAATTATATAGCCTAAAGACCTAAACCAAAGGCAATATTTCAAGCACTAGAAAAGGCAGACCCAAACCAAAGGAGAATTGAAGAAGAATTAAGCGTAGATCATCTATAAATAGCCCTCAATTCTTTCTCTAACCTAATTAATTCATTAGTCTTCAAAATTATGTAAATCTTTATATTAAATGCATGAGTATGTGAAATTAGTTCATTTGTCCTTCGAAATTCTATAAATCTTTCATATTAAATGCATGACTGTGTGAAATTAGAAATAGCCAGATTTAGTGTCAATGATAAAACATTTCTTTTATTAACGACAACTGTGATACATTATCAACCATCTGTGTAAATAGATGTAAGACTTGATACGTGTAAATAATGATATCATTACGTGATGTTCCATTAATTAGATAATGCCATAATGGTTAAGGTGTAGATTAATTTGATACGTGTCATTATTCCGGTGACTTCTCGGAGAACTATGTTTCCTTCAAGAAATTGGGCCAAAATTAAACTTCAGCCATTGATCTAGGATAATCAAACGGTCTCAAATAATACATTTAACATTATAAAATGATGGATGTTACTGTTAGGTTGCGTGTCGATGTAACTTTTCATGCTTATCGATACGAATGTGTTTAATCTATAAAACAAGTTATTAGTTGGCGTTGGCCTACATGACACATTGACGAGTCCCATCTTTTGAAAATCACCAAATAAAATATTTATTTTTCCCATAATTAACGATAGATTGGCCAATAAAATAAATATATTTTCAAATGACACATAAAAATCGTCAGTACATATATTTTTTTTCCCTTCAAAAGAAAATCATTCGCCTCATATATTATAATTTTTTTACTTCAAAAGCAAAAACTTTGCCTCATACAATATATATTATGCCCCATATTAATATATAATTCACTAGGATTTTATGGAATTTTCATTCGGCAAGGAAAAATTTGCCTTCGCCTTTATATTATTTTTCTAATTTAAAAAAACAATTCGCCATCATCAAGCAAAATTCTCCCCTAAATTAATGTACGATTCGCCAGGATTTTACACTTTTTCCTAGGAGGGGGTTTCTGAAAGTTATCCTTGACTCTAACCATAATAAGGATCTGGTAATGATCGTATCTCCCAATGTGCTCACCATCTTAAGTGCTACTCAAAACAAAAAAAAAAATTTACTATCTTCCTGCTCACCGTTCAGAACACTTAGCATATCTGCCTTCACATATTCATCATGTCAATTGACAAGGGTAACCTATTCACCAAAACTAATAAAGTTAATAAGCTGCCAATAATGACAAACTTAAACTAAACATTTCACCTCCAAAATCCATCATAATGTGCAACATGACTTCATTCTTTCATCATAGTGAATGAACCATACCTCAAACCTGAAGACTCTTTTATTCAATGATAAAAGTTCTCTCTCATCATGAATCATGATTTTATTGAAAACATCCTTTGTTGTTCTATAATGCATATAGAATTATTCTCTATTAGAATTGGTTCCTCCTCATATAGATATGCTATTCTTATAATAAATATTGATGTTTATCTTCCATATTTTCTTTTTATTAGATTTTGTGAGAATCAAGGCAGCACACACAACTGAGAGGGGGGGGGTGAATTTATTGTGTCCCAAAACTTCAAATATCTATACAACTTTTAATCTTGATCTCATATCTGAATAATAAACATTAATACAAGATCACAACACATAACACCAAGATTTTCGATGTGGAAACCTAGTTAAGGGAAAAACCACGATGGGGATAAAAACCACAAGATGATGTACTCTGTTAAAAGATCTATACCCTGTTAGGAGTATTAAAAGGGGAATGCATATGCATTCAAACACACTGCCTAAAGCTCATTGCTCAAAAATAAAAAATGGATTCAAACCAAAGGAAGGATCACTAGCTTACAGCAAGTAGATGGAAAATATTCCACTGTGAACTACAATTCACTAATCATGAACTGGCTAATAGCATCTCTGTTATGCCAATATAGTTCCAATGAAGTACATCAAATCTTTGCCTCAAATGTAGATTCCACTCATACCTCTTTTCATTAAGAAAAATAGATTTTCAACATCCTAATCATGAACCACTTGATTTGAGGACACACATCCATGTCCTAAACTCACCACCAAGTTAGCAACCAAAAATATTGCATAACCAATCTACGTCGATCCCAAAATGGTAACATTATCTCTTCCTGAGCAACCAAAATACCAGTCTTTGATAAATCATTCATAGCTTACTCAAACCAACATTTGAACCTCTGTAAATTGACATACATCAACTAAAGACATCCTTAAAACAATTTATACCTTTACAACATATGATCTTCAATACAATATCCAACCAAATCAATCTTCTCACTAAACATACCACAAACACTATCACCAACAATAGGAATATGTTAACATCAATGTCAAAAAATATATGCATGATATCCCAAAAATATCTAAAATATCCCCCTTTGGCATTGATGGAAACATATGATGTGAAAAAATAAATCAATGCACAAAGAAACCATATCAACAATACTACCAACAATATCCACAATATATCTTTCAGAGTCTCTCTAAAAAACCTTCTCAATCAGACAATTTAATTTCTCCACCTTAGTGTCACATTTGTTTTTCATATGAATATCTCTCACCCTTTGACATGAATGAAAAAGGCACATATATGAACTAAGTCATAGAATCCAAAAATCTAAACAAGCATCTTTCCCCCAAATATGAAAAACAGACTCGCAAGATGACTACTCCCCTTGAGTAGAAGCCACCAAAACATCAATCTAGAACAATGACTATCTTTGTAAGTACACTGAACTAATGCTAATCAATGCATCTCTAGCTTTGATTAGGAGGATAAATCACCCCAATATTACCTTGGAGATACTCAAAAGTATCCTTTGGCAAGGGCTTTGTGAAGATATATGCAATTTTCTCTTTAGTAGACACGTATTCCAATACGACTTTCTTTTCACTTACCTTATCTGTCAAGAAATGATATTGGATAGGGATATGTTGTCTTTGAATATAAATAGGATTCTTTGAAATATTTATAGCACTTAAGTTTTTACAATAGATAGCAATCAGCTCACCAATACTTACTTTATATCTTTCAACATTTGCTTCATCCATATAACTTGTGTACAATTAACAACAAAAGAAACATACTCAGATTTTATAGTAGATTGTGATATACAATTTTTCTTTTTACTATCCCATGAAACTAACCTTTTTCCCAAAAAGTAATGCTCCACCACTTGTGATCTTTTCTCATCCACGTTACCTTTCCAATCTGCATCAGTAACGACACTCAATGTAAACTCATTATCCTTACCATACTATAATCCATAGTCAATAGCTCCTTTGAAGTATCTAAATATCCTTTTAACAGAAACAACAAGGGATTCCTTTGGTTCTATTTTCCTTTGGTTCTGTTTTAAGTCTTGCAAAAATGCAAACTGCATTCATAATGTCAGGTCTGGTTTGTGATAAGTACAATAATCCATTAATCATTGATCTGTATCTTGTTTGATTTTATTTAGGTGAATCATCACCCTTTGTCAATTTGAAACTAGTAACAATAGGAGTACAAATAGGTTTTGAATCATCCATACCAAATTTCTTCAACAATTATTTCACATACTTGGACTGAGATACGAAAATTCCTTTATCAGATTTTGTAATTTGCAGACCAAGAAAGAATTTCATCTCACCTATCATGGACATATTGATGAAGAGCCCTTGGAATCCAATATTATTTGACAACCAAGTTCAATATACTGACATACAAACCCTTCCAAAGGCTCTAACACCCTATCATCTTTCTTTTCATCTTCTTTGTCTTTAGGACCATGAATAGGTCTCTCTCTAAATGAATAGTTTCTCAAACTTCAACAATCACTCTACCAATGGTGAATTCATTCATCTTAGACATCACTAGGGTCATATGATACTTTTGGTGTCATGAAAATCCCCAAGTTCAAGTTCTGCACTCCCTCCTAAGCATCTTCGAGTCTTAAGGGCTAGTAGCCCTAACCAAAGTGTTTTCTTAGGATAAATCCTATAGTTTTCAAAGGACCTATTGAACAAACCACATATTCAGACACCCTTTAAGGAGATACTCCAAACCCCAACTTATTAGATCTTAACTCCAAGTTCACATACCCAGATGATACCAAATACCTACTGTTGGGACTGAAAAAAGCAGTAAGGGTTTTTGAAGTACCATGTTAAAATTTTGCATTTTGACCACCTATAAGTGCTTTTTGAGCCTATTTTCCTAGATGAGATTCAAAAAGTTTCCATGCATGTAAGGTTATAATCACTCTTTTTTAGTCATATGAAGATATCCCAATTCGTTAATTTCAAGTTTTGAGTTATTTCGTGATGTCTTGTTTTAGGCACTTGTCAAAATCTGCTTTTATGCCTAGTGTCAGTCTGTCGTAATAGGCCTAGTTTGCCTTTGAATATCTTGCACCCAAAAATGTTTCATGACCCGCCACTTAGGGGATGTTTAGTATGCATATGAAAGAACTTATATTTCAAATCCCAAGTCATTTCGATATGTTTTGACTAGGTTTCAAACCCCTCAAAGTTGGTAGTTTACTGTTGTCATGCATTGTGTAATTGATCAGAATTCTGAGTAGCCTTGTTTGACTGACTGTAACTTTTGACCTAGTGACCTAATTGAAAAAATTACTCTTGTACTCCATTATAGAGGTCAGATACTTCTTGAGTCTCCGTCTTCAAGTTGTGACAAGTCCATTTGGTCAAGTTGCTAAGCCCATTCCATTTGCAGTTTCTATCAGTGTGCCAAACTGTCTAATGCAGATTTCTAAATGACCTACTTTGAGGTCTTACAATTTCACACATGAATGAGTGAAATGGATAATTGAAATCTCCCTTGTATTGTAGACATGGAAATGTGCTATCCTGATGATTTTCAAGTCATGATGAATCCGTTTGTCCAATTTGCCAATCCGATTCCATTTGCAGTTTCTAACAATTTGATCAAGATCAGTTGCACAGTTTGGTCAGAGGCCTTGTTTGTGAGGTTATATCTTGAATACTGTGATATGTCACATCAAGAAAATTGTTTCCCTGAATTATAGACCAAATTTACTTCAAGTTTTCCAGGTCTCAGATCCTGAGGATTTTGTTTGCACACTTTTCAAGTTTCCTTTCATTTGCAGAAATCGATATTCTTCATGTTTGTTCTTTTCTGCATTTTCAAGTGGCTCCTTTCGAGGGGCCACCAAATGTGTCTGGATGATTATCAGGAGCCACCCTTCTAGATCCATATTCTCCATATCACATACTTCAATTTTCTAGAGGCTCAAATTCTCAAGAGATCTTTTGACATGTTTTCAAAGCCAAAACCAAATGCAGTTCATTGCTCTTGGACAGGGTAATTTGCAGAATTGTCGTAAAGAGGCGACTTGGGAAATTAAAATATTTTCACCTGTTTGGTTCCATCATATGTCATTTTACAGTGTGGAATAATGTCAACCATGGAATGTGTATGCCAGTGCCACACCCTGGTTACTAGATCTTGTCAGTTTTTAAAGGTAGCCCCAAAGCCTAGTTGCCATTAATGTGATCATCTGCCAGAGATGTGGAAAAATTGAATGATGTGATTAAATCTTCGATGCGCCTTGGTTTGTTCTCACTGAGTGAATCCATTGTGGTATCCTGAAGGTAGTTTGGAGTTCTAAGAAGGATATCTTAGGTAATGCAAGGGCTTTGAGAAGATTGAGAACTTCATGTGAGAGGGCAAAGAGAACCCTTTCATCCACTGCTCAGACGACCATTGAGATTGATTCTCTATATGAAGGTATTGACTTCTATTCAACTATCACCCGTGCCAAGTTTGAGGAATTGAACATGGATCTCTTCAAAAAGTGCATGGAACCTGTTGAGAAATGTTTGAGGGATGCCAAGATGGACAAGAGCACAATTCACGATGTTGTCCTAGTCGGTGGGTCAACTAGAATTCCCAAGGTTCAGCAGTTGTTGCAAGACTTTTTAAATGGAAAGGAGCTTTGAAAAAGTATCAATCCTGAAGAGGCCGTTGCATATGGAGCTGCAATGCAAGCTGCTATCCTAAGCGGTGAAGGCAATGAAAAGGTGCAAGATCTATTGCTGCTTGATGTCACTCCTCTCTCTTGGTTTGGAGACTGTTGGAGGTGTTATGACTGTCCTCATTCCAAGGAACACCACCATTCTAACAAGGAAGGATTAAAAACTTTCAAATATCATGCAATTGGAAGAAAGTTCAAAGGAATGTGTGGAGGCTAAGTAGGAGTGTTGCGCAGGACAGAGGAGACCAGTACAAGGCAACGCTGGATTTCAAAGAAGTTTTTATAGTTTTAAAACATAAAGCAATGCCAATGCTTTTGGCAGCAGCAAATAACAATTGGCATATGTAAAGCCCAATTTGACAACCTTCCCCGGCATCATCCCTACCTTTTGTCGGCAGCTTCCATGCAAATGCAAAACCTCAAAGATATGCCAAGACATATGAATTGATTGCAGGGTGCGCACAAAATGAATTTGTTGATAAGATTCTAGTAACTTTCAAGTTATTGCAAATGGCAGGTGTCCCTGTCAGCCATGATGATTGTGCGAGAGAGAAACAAACTTAAAAAATGTTTCAAGCTAATGCAATTTGTAGATGCAAAACAAAAAAGGAATATATGTTGCGCAACACATCATAGAAGCAGCCCACACAGCTAATGGATATGTTTTTAAGATTTTTCATTTCTTTTGACAGGTGTAAAGCCTTTATCAGGTTTGGGCATTTGAGAAGGCTTAATGCGCATGACATGGCATTATAAATGTTTAAACCCCACGAGGGACTCCAAGCAATGCCTGCGTAACATAAACATAGGAAAATAAAATTTAAAACGAATGCAATCTACGCATTATATAATGAAGATACCACTACAGAGAGTGGACATGGGTTAGAAAGCAGCGTGGACTTCCATGGAGAGCTGCGTATAGGTTTGGAGGATTGCGCAGAAGTGAAAAGTTTGAAAAACACAGCTCAAAACCAAATGTAATTAGCAGATGTAAAAGCATGTTGGGGGCTGCATGTGGTGAGACAAAAGAAGGAGGCCTACACAGTGAATGAAAAGGCAAATTTACAATCATTTGACATAAACCCTACACTATTGCATTGGAGGATTGTGCAAATAACATAATCCAAGAAATCTGCTCAAGCTGAGGTAAAAGGCTACGAAATGGATAACAAGGGAAACTCGTGCGATCCATAATGGAGGAGGTCTATTTTTGTTTCTTCCACGCCATCCTCTAGAATGTTGCTAGGACGATTCAAAAGGGAATCATGCTGGTTAAAGAGGCTTGAACATGCAAAATGAGATATCCCACATACAACAGGTAGTGAGTTTTTATTGTGTTTTTATAATACAACGCTCCCTTCTATTGTAAAGAAGGAAGCCAAGAGGCTCTTGGCGGGCCCTTGGCTGGAGGTTTAAACGCGCAGGTGGGCCCCCATATATTTTGGGCAAAAATGCACAGAATGCCTTAAATACTTCAAAACAGTTATCCCACATTCATGCCTCAGAAGGATTTCAAAATCTTTATAAGGAAAAACACAAACAATATAATACGAAGAAGAAAGGAGAGGCTATGCCCAAGCGCGCAGGAGCTAGGGTTGAGTGCCTCAAAAACTGTGCCCGGGGAATGACGTCTAAATTTTGGCGGGGCCCGCAGCGATGACATGGCAGATGACTAGGCTTAAGAGGATGCATGTTTGGGCACGCATCTCGAGGTGGCCAAAATCAACCAATGGCTTAATGGCTTAGTGAGAAAGTTGCAAGGAAGATAAGCTTAAGCTATTAAGCCATTGGTCCACGTGGCACAAATGACAAGTGGCACCCAGTGGATCAGTCAGCGAATCAGAGGATGCCACGTGGCGCCCAGTAGGTGCCAAGTGGCGTAAGTCAAGTGCAGTTCAGAGGCACCAATGAGAGATCGACATGTGGTGCCAAGTGGACCTGCGGACCAATCAGAGGGTGACACTTGGCGCATGCTGGTGAGCTATGTAGATTTCATATATTTTTTATTTTGAAATTCTTTCAACAAGTGGGTTAACTAGTGTGCAAGTTGGCAAAAAATCAAAGGTTGACTTAATGGCTTAATGGAAAGATGCTCACCATCTAACCACTAAGCCATTAAGCCCAAGCGACAAGTGTCACGTTCTAGTGCATCCTAGGGAAATAATGAATTAATTCAAATAATTAATTAAATCCATCACCAAAGACAAGTGGTTAACTAGTGAGCAGCTTCAACAAGATCCAAGGGCTAACTTAATGGCTTAACGGAAAGATGCTCACCATCTAACCATTAAGCCATTAAGCCATTGGTCCACTTGGCACCTCAGACACATGGCACCCAATGGATCTACAGGCCAATTAGAGGATGCCACGTGTCACTTTTGGGAGAAAGATTTTAAAATGGTATTAAAAAGCTATTGAATCCGTGCAATGTAAAATGAGATTAAAGCATTAAATTGAAATATTATACAATAGTCAAACTATTGAATTAAATGCAAATGCAAATATTTCAAATTTTAATTGAAAATTTGCATGGGAAAGCAAAATTGAATTAAAGTTTCAGAGGGCAAATCTTGTCCAAACTATGGAGTATTATATGTTGTCGGAAAGGTCTTAGAAAGGAGATCATGATTTTGCGAACAAATTGAGGGAAAATCAAATCAGGATTTCACAGTTTCAGTTTGAACTGTTGCAGATATTTTCTAGGGACAGATAGGTGTCAATGAATAGATTATTTTCCCTTTCTCCTATATCTGGTTTTTCCTCAGTTGTAACAGAGGATGTTGAATTTTACACTGCTGGGCAGTATTCTAGTTTTTAAGCTTTATTTCTTTGTATTCATGGTCTTGCAATGTTCAGTTTCAGATGAATTTCAATAAAGAATGATGGAATCCCTGTTCAAATATCTATCTGATGTCTTTGTGTGCTTGGTGTTGATTCTTGTGTATTAATTTGTAAGGCATGTTAATACACCAGTTACAAGGTAGCTGTGGTTTTGTTTTTCAAGTTTCTTTCAAGGAGAGATTAAATCTTGAATGCAATTTCTGAGAGTTTAGGATCAACACATAAATTTGATGTCCAGATATTGAAATGATAAGAATGGATTGTAAGGCATTTCATTTAGGTTCTTTGAGTTTGAAGTTGGGGTTTTCTGGGAATGCATATTTGGTTGACTCTATTGCCCAATAGATAAGGCACTGGTCTTGATTTGTCTAGTGGTTTTCTTCATCAATCAATCATTCAAACATTTAAATCTTTACTTTCTGTTATCAAGAACATGTATGTTTAGTTGATTGTATTGAGGAATACAGTCCATTTTAGTGATTCCTTAGAGAGAGAATCAACTAGGTTATCCCTCCTTAAAAGGAAGAAGGATGAAAGTCCTTATATCACTGATTTTTGCTATATTTACAATCATGGTTTGTCTAGTTAAGCTTTTGCATTTGGTTATGCTTGGTCATATGTAGAGTGTTTCATAAAGTTGATTTAATAAGCTCCTAATAGCAAATCAGTGTCAAAATTCACATATATACTGTGTAATTAGTAATCATAAAAAGGTAAAACCTGCCTGAGTATATGTGGAGCTCAAAAATGAAGAAGGATCTTATCCAATCCTTAGCAATTAGGATTTTCTTGTATTTGAATTAGTATTAGGAGGCATAGTGTTCAAGTAGTCATTTCAAGCACTATGATTCATACAAGAAAAATCCCTAACAAAATGGCGACTCTGCTGGGGAGGTAAGATGAAAAAATCTTGTTGAATAAATCAGAATCCCTGGTGTTATTTTTAAAAGTTAAATCAAATTTTAGTTGAGTTTTCCCATCCGAGTCGCACTAACAAAATGGTGACTCTACTGGGGATGGGTTGAAGGAAATCATGTTTAATCTGTTCTAGATTTTTTGGCACTGTATTTTCATAATCTTTTGATCCAGTTCCAAGCTCATTGAAAATGCTAGGGATAGCAATGATAAAATCTTGTTAAAGAAATCAGTAAATCTCTGGTGTTAAAAGTTACAAATCAAAATACCCAAGAAATTATAATCTGTCAGAGAAGTGGATGTTGAAAGCTCATAGGAGCTAATCATTTGTTGCTTCACTTCTGGACCAGATTGTGAATCCTAATCCCTTAGATGTTATGGGTGGCAACTCTATTTAAATTTGAAGAATCCTGGTTGTTTTGTGCCAGTGTAATTTTTGATTATCAGTTGTTATTTGATGTTTAAGATTAGTAAGTTTAAGGCATTTGTTTCCTTGCTTGGCTGAATCAATATTCTAAATCTGATCAAGAAAGAGTGTCAAGAAAAAGAGTTTGAAATTTGTTCAGATCTCTGTGTGTGAATATCCTGGAGGTGTTTTTTATTTGCAGTGAAAGGAAGAAAAGGACCGTGTGACTTTGCTGGTTAGAATGAACCTAGAATTGAAAAGAATTTGGCAAATAGATTTTTCTGTTTGAAATTTATCCTCTGTAAGGAGATGGAAACTCTACTAAGAAGGAACCTGATGAAGCTACACAAAAGGTTGTAAATTTGCAGTGTTTCAAGTCAAGAAAGAAAAAACAGCAGCCGCTGCAATTCTAGTCCAGTTAATCTTCATATTTTCATGAAAGAAAGTTGTACAAATGGTTGTTCTCCATTAAGTGGTTTCAGCACAAAGTAGGAGAACTTTTGAGTTTGGTTGCATACTTCAGTAAGAAAAGGTTTCAGCATGTTTGATATGAAGTATTGAAGTATGTTGTTGTAAAAGTTAGTGGAGAGATTATAGGTCTGCTGCAAAATAGAAGTCTGATTTTCATTTTGGTGAATGAGTTCTTAAGTCTGTGAAGAATGGAGGATTTTAGTTCACCTAATAGGCAGCCCATCATTAGTATCAATAGATCTATCTCTACTAGAAGGTACATGCCATTTTGTTTTGATGGCATACATGATTTTCCCAATGTTATTCCAAATAACATTAGAGACAAATTGCCAATATTTTGTGGGAAACGACATGATTCAGCAAGTCAACATATTTAGTTGTTTGTTGATTTCATGGATGACTTTGAGATTGCACATGAAGATGTTCATATGAAATTGTTTATTTAGACTTTAAGGGATGATGCTCATGAGTGGTTTTCTTTTTTACCAGAATGCTTGATATCCTCTTGGAGTGAGCTGCATTCAGCCTTCATGCTGTAATTCGGTGAAAGAGTAAGTGCACATGATGCATTTACTAAGTTGTTACAAATTAGGATTGAGAATGAAGAACTAGTTCCTAATTTTAACATTATATTCGGAAAGGTTTGTAATGATATCCCTGAAAATTGTAGACTCAATGATCAAGTGTGTGTAGTTATCTACTTTGATGCATTTGATAAGGATATGAGCTATTTGTTGTGGGATAAAGAACCTAAGACTTTTCATCAAGCATTCATGGCAGCTATAGAGATTGAAAATAACATGAAGTACGCACTGACAAAGAACCATTTCTCTAGAGGTGTTTGTCGGCAAGATGCATTTGAAAGTGGAAGTGAATGTCATGTTGAAGTTTCAAACTCATATCAGCATGTAGTGTGCCCTGCTGTTGCAAATAATGTTGTTGAAATTTCAGACTTAAGAACATGTGTTGTTGAAGTTTCTTCGTCACAAAGAGTTGATTCTATTTTTTTTGAAAAGAACACGTGTTTGTAATGTTACAGCAGTAGATGATAAAGTTGATTCACTTGATGTTTCCCAAATGCAAGAAGTGATTTCAGTTGGTGCTTCTCCTATTAATGAATTGTATTATGTTGAGAATGTTACTAATGATAATGTTGAAGAACATGCATCTCAGTCTTATAGGAAGGAAGAAGCCGAAAGCTGTTTTTCAAGTG
Source organism: Thuja plicata (assembly GCA_018584345.1). Taxonomy (NCBI): domain Eukaryota; kingdom Viridiplantae; phylum Streptophyta; class Pinopsida; order Cupressales; family Cupressaceae; genus Thuja; species Thuja plicata. The sequence continues at coordinate 1,434,835 of MU224257.1, read as the reverse complement.
ATGAGAACAAGAGTGTTGATCTGTCATGGAATGAAGGGGCATCAAATGAAAATGAAAGTGATCAGTATGTACTACAGTCTAGTGATGATGATGAGGCTGAAACTTTTTATCCAAGTGAAAGTGAGGACAATGAAAGTGTTTGTCCATCTTCCTATGAGTCCAATGCAACATGGGAAGAAGAGAGCAATGATGGGAGTGAGTTTTCTCATGAAAATGAAGGTACAGTTCTTTCTTCTGAATCTAAAAATGATGTTTCATCCCTGTATGGTATAAATCAGCTTGTAGTTGATAATTTTGAAGGAAGTTCGTCATTGCAATATGAGGATAAAGAAGTAGTTGAAGAATACATTACACATAATAATTAGTTACCTAGTTGTGAAAAGGAATGCCATGAAGTTGTAAGTGATTTTTCTTCCTCATATGTTGAAAGTACACATGATGTTGATGTTGAAAGTAGTTTCAAGGTGTTTGTTAACCCACTGTATGATGAGGATGTTGATATGGATCAGCCCATCATTTGTCAAAATGTGTAGAAAGGATCTTTGCATGGAATTATCAATCCTCTTTTTGAAGAGCATGATGAAGTTTCAGATTTGGTTAGTTGTGATTTTGATGATGATACAGTGTTATACTGCAGTAAGAAATTAGATTGCTTCTCTTCTAGTTGTGACAATGATTACGATTAAAATTTTGTGTTTGGTGATGAAATATATGATCAGGTATTTGTTGAAAATCAGCTGGCATGTGATAACAAGTTTTATGATGATTACTTTCATGTTGTTGCTATTTCAGTGTGTGATTGTGAAGATACACTGGAAAATTATGGAGTAATTTTTGAGGCTGATGTTGATGATATGTGTGAATACAAGTCTGATTACTCATTTGATTGTCGGTTGGATACACAAGGTGAGTTAAAAATTCATGACATATATGACTCATTTGGTGAAGCAGAGTTTGAGCACTTTATGTTTCCGATTGATAGCATGCATAAATCAGTTTATGAGGATGAATTTCAGTTTGATATTAGTATTCATGAGCATGCTTATGTATATTTTCATAGTGGACAAGATGAAGAAAGTGTGTCTAGTTTTTACATGCACTATGAAAATGAAGAGAGTTATTTTGTTTTGCCAAGCGAAGAGATTGAAGATGTACATGAAATTGGTGAAACTGATATGAATGATACTTTCAGCTTACCTTAAGAAAATGTAAATGAAAATCAGGTTTATGACAGAGGCAAGTGTTGATTTCAGTTGTGGACATGTTTGAGGCTTTTTGTAAATGATGTACATGTTGTATAGTTTCTTTCCCTTCAGTCGTGTGGTGTGTTTCCTTTCAATAAAGAGGTTCCCTATTTTTGGAGAAGTAAGTTTCAAAAGAGAAGAGAAAGTGAAAGTAGAAAGTCTGATGTTCTTTTTAGGTGGTCTGTTGTACCATGAGATTCTAAAATTTCTCTGCATGCCCACATGGGGCATGCGTCCATAGTCAGAGCCATTTTTGGGACTGAAAAAAGCAGTAAGGGTTTTTGAAGTACCATGCTAAAATTTTGCATTTTGACCCCCTATAAGTGCTTTTTGAGCCTATTTTCCTAGATGAGATTCTAAAGTTTTCCATGCATGTAAGGTGCTAATCACTCTTATTTAGGCATATGAAGACATCCTGGTTCGTTAATTTCAAGTTTTGAGTTATTTCGTGATGTCTTGTTTTAGGCACTTGTCAAAATCTGCATTTATGCCCAAGTGTTAGTCTGTCATAATAGGCCTAGTTTGCCTTTGAATATCTTGCACCCAGAAATGTTTCATGACCCGCCAATGTTTAGTATGAATATCAAAGAACTTATATTTCAAATCCCAAGTCATTTTGATATGTTTTGACTAGGTTTCAAACCCCTCAAAGTTGGTAGTTTACTATTGTCATGCATTGTGTAATTGATCAGAATTTTGAGTAGCCCTGTTTGACTGACTGTAACTTTTGACCTAGTGACCTAATTGAAAAAATTCCTCTTGTACTCCATTATAGAGGTCAAATAATTCTTGATTCTCCATCTTCAAGTTGCGACAAGTCCATTTGGTCAAGTTGCTAAGCCCATTCCATTTGCAATTTCTATCAGTGTGCCAAACTGTCAAATGCAGATTTCTGAATGACCTACTTTGAGGTCTTAAAATTTCACACTCGGTTGAGTGAAATGGATAATTGAAAGCTCCCCTATATTATAGACATGGAAATGTGCTATCTTGATGATTTATAAGTCATGATGAATTCGTTTGTCCAATTTGCCAGTCTGATTCCGTTTGCAGTTTCTAACAATTTGATGCAAATCAGTTGCACAGTTTGGTCAGAGGCCCTGTTTGTGAGGTTATATCTTGAATACTATGATTGGTCACATCAGTAAAATGGTTGACCTGAATTATAGACCAAATTTACTTAAAGTTTTCCAAGTCTCAGATCCTGAGGGTTTTGTTTGCACACTTTTCAAGTTTCCTTTCATTTGCAGAAATTGATATTCTTCATGTTTGTTCTTTTCTGCATTTTCAAGTGGCTACTTTCGAGGGGCCACCAAATGTGTCTGGATGATTATCAAGAGCCACCCTTCTAGATATTTATTCTCCATATCACATACTTCTAGTATGTAGAGGCTTGAATTCTCAGGAGATCTTTTGACATGTTTTAAAAGCCGAAACCAAATGCAGTTCATTGCTCTTGGACAGGGTAATTTGCAGAATTGTTGTAAAGAGGCGACTTGGGCGATTAAAACCTTTTCACCTATTTGGTTCCATCAGATGTCATTTTTCAGTATGGAAGAATGTCGACCATGGAATGTGTATGCAAGTGCCACACCCTAGTTACTGGATCTTGTCAGTTTTTAAAGGTAGCCCCAAAGGCTAGTTGCCATTAATGTGATCATCTAGCAGAGATGTGGAAAAAGTGAATGATGTGATTAAATCTTCGATGCACCTTGGTTTTTTCTCACTGAGTGAATCCATTATGGTATCTTGAAGGTAGTTTGGAGTTCTAAGAAGGATATCTCAGGTAATGCAAGGGCTTTGAGAAGATTGAGAACTTCGTGTGAGAGGGCAAAGAAAACCCTTTCATCCACTGCTCAGATGACCATTGAGATTTATTCTCTATATGAAGGTATTGAATTCTATTCAACTATCACCCATGCCAGGTTTGAGGAATTGAACATGGATCTCTTCAGAAAGTGCATGGAACTTGTTGAGAAATGTTTGAGGGATGCCAAGATGGACAAGAGCACAATTCACAATGTTGTCCTTGTCGGTGGGTCAACTAGAATTCCCAAGGTTCAATAGTTGTTGCAGGACTTTTTCAAGGGAAAGGAGCTTTGCAAAAGTATCAATCCTGATGAGGCCGTTGCATATGGAGCTGCAGTGCAAGCTGCTATCCTAAGCAGTGAAGGCAATGAAAAGGTGCAAGATCTATTGTTGCTTGATGTCACTCCTCTCTCTCTTGGTTTGGAAACTGCTGGAGGTGTTATGACTATCCTCATTCCAAGGAACACAACCATTCCAACAAGGAAGGATTAAAAACTTTCAAATATCATGCAATTGGAAGAAATTTCAAAGGACTGCATGGAGGCTAAGTAGGAGTGTTGCACAAGACAGAGGAGACCAGTACAAGGCAGCGCTGGATTTCAAAGAAGTTTTTATAGTTTTAAAACATAAATCAATGTCAATGCTTTTGGCAGCAGCAAATACCAATTGGCAGATGTAAAGCCCAATTTGACAACCTTCCCCAGCATCCTCCCTACCTTTTGTCGGCAGCTTCCATGCAAATGCAAAACCTCAAAGATATGCCAAGACATATGAATTGATTGCAGGGTGCACACAAAATGAATTTGTCGATAAGATTCTAGTAACTTTCAAGTTATTGCAAATGGCAAGTGTCCCTGTCAGCCATGATGATTGCGCAAGAGAGAAACATTCTTAAAAAATGTTTCAAGCTGATGCAATCTGTAGATGCAAAACACAAAAGGAATATATGTTGCGCAACACATCATAGAAGCAACCCACGTAGCTAATGGATATGTTTTTAAGATTTTTCATTTCTTTTGACAGGTGTAAAGCCTTTATCAGGTTTGGGCATTTGAGAAGGCTTAATGTGCATGACATGGCATTATAAATGTTTAAACCCCATGCAAGACTCCAAGCAATGCCTGCGTAACATAAACATAGGAAAATAACATTTAAAAGGAATGCAGTCTACACATTGTATAAGGAAGATACCATTGCAAAGAGTGGACATGGGTTAGAAAGCAGCGTGGACTTCCATGGAGAGCTGCGTATAGGTTTGGAGGATTGTGCAGAAGTGAAAAGTTTGAAAAACACAGTTCAAAACCAAATGTAATTAGCACATGTAAAATCATGTTGGGGGTTGCACATGGTAAGACAAAAGAAGGAGGCCTACACAGTGAATGAAAAGGCAAATTTACAATCATTTGACATAAACCCTGCGCTATTGCATTGGAGGATTGTGCAAATAACATAATCCAAGAAATCTGCTCAAGCTGAGGTAAAAGGCTATGAAATGGATAACAAGGGAAACTCGCGCGATCCATAATGGAGGAGGTCTATTTTTGTTTCTTCCATGCCATCCTCTAGAATGTTGCTAGGATGATTCAAAAGGGAATCATGCTGGTTAAAGAGGCTTGAACATGCAAAATGAGATATCCCACATACAGTGGGTAGTGAGTTTTTATTGTGTTTTTATAATACAATGCTCCCTTGTATTGTAAAGAAGGAAGCCAAGAGGCTCTTGGTGGGCCCTTGGCTAGAGGTTTAAACGCACAGGTGGGCCCCCATATATTTTAGGCAAAAATGCACAGAATGCCTTAAAAAATTCAAAACAGTTATCCCACATTCATGCCTCAGAAGGATTTCGAAATCCTTATAAGGAAAAATGCAAACAATGTAATATGAAGAAGAAAGGAGAGGCTATGCCCAAGCGTGCAGGAGCTAGGGTTGAGTGCCTTGAAAACTATGCCTAAGGAATGACACCTAAATTTTGGCAAGGCCCGCAATGATGACATGGCAGATAACTGGGTTTAAGAGGATGCATGTTTGGGCATGCATCTCGAGGTGGCCAAAATCAACCAATGGCTTAATGGCTTAGTGAGAAAGTTGCAAGGAAGATAAGCTTAAGCCATTAAGCCATTGGTCCACGTGGTACAAATGACAAGTGGCACCCAGTGGATCAGTCAGTGAATCAGAGGATGCCACATGGCACCCAGTAGGCGCCAAGTCGCGTAACTCAAGTGTAGTTTAGAGGCACCAATGAGAGATCGACACATTTCTCCAAGTGGACCTGCTGACCAATCAGAGGGTGACACTTGGCACATGCTGGTGAGCTGTACAGATTTCATATATTTTTTATTTTGAAATTCTTTCAACAAGTGGGTTAACTAGTGTGCAAGTTGGCAAAAAATCAAAGGTTGACTTAATGGCTTAATGGAAAGATGCTCACCATCTAACCACTAAGCCATTAAGCCCAAGCGACAAGTGTCAAATTTTGGTGCATCCTGGGGAAATAATGAATTAATTCAAATAATTAATTAAATCCATCACAAAAGACAAGTGGGTTAACTAGTGAGCAGCTTCAACAAGATCCTTAATGGCTTAATGGAAAGATGCTCACCATCTAACCATTAAGCCATTAATCCATTGGTCCACTTGGCACCTCAAACACATGGCGCCCAGTGGATCTGCAGGCCAATTAGAGGCTACCACGTGTCACTTTTGGGAAAAAGGTTTTAAAATTGTATTAAAAAGCTATTGAATCCATGCAATGTAAAATGAGATTAAAGCATTAAATTAAAATATTATTCAATAGTCAAACTATTGAATTAAATGCAAATGCAAATATTTCAAATTTTAATTGAAAATCTGCATGGGAAAGCAAACTTGAATTAAAGTTTCAGAGGGCAAATCTTGTCCAAACTATGGAGTATTATATGTTGCCGGAAAGGTCTGAGAAAGGAGATCATGATTTTGCAGACAAATTGAGGGAAAATCAAATCAGATTTTCACAGTTTTAGTTTGAAAAGTTGCAGATATTTTCTGGGGACAGACAGGTGTCGGCGACTGGATTATTTCCCCTTTCTCCTATATCTAGTTTTTCCTCCATTGTAACAGGGGATGTTGAATTTTACACTGCTGGGCAGTATTCTAGTTTTTGAGCTTTATTTCTTTGTATTTGTGGTCTTGCAATGTTCAGTTTCAGATGAATTTCAATAAAGAATGATGGAATCCCTGTTCAAATATCTGTCTGATGTCTTTGTGTTCTTGGTGTTGATTCTTGTGTATTAATATGTAAGGCATGTTAATACACCAGTTACAAGGTAGCTGTGGTTTTGTTTTTCGAGTTTCTTTCAAGGAGAGATTAAATCTTGAATGCAATTTCTGAGAGTTTAGGATCAACACATAAATTTGATGTCCAGATATTGAAATGATAAGAATGGATTGTAAGTCATTTCATTTGGGTTCTTTGAGTTTGAAGTTGGGGTTTTCTGGGAATGCATATTTGTTTGACTCTGTTGCCCAATAGATAAGGCACTGGTCTTGATTTGTCTAGTGGTTTTCTTCATCAATCAGTCATTCAAACATTAAAATCTTTACTTTTTGTTATCAAGAACATGTATGTTTAGTTGATTGTATTGAGGAATACAGTCCATTTTAGTGATTCCTTAGAGAGAGAATCAACTAGGTTATCCCTCCTTAAAAGGAAGAAGGATGAAAGTCCTTATATC
>MU224257.1:1372190-1428022 GCA_018584345.1 Thuja plicata | reverse complement strand
TACAGTCCATTTTAGTGATTCCTTAGAGAGAGAATCAACTAGGTTATCCCTCCTTAAAAGGAAGAAGGATGAAAGTCCTTATATCACTGGTTTTTGCTATATTTACAATCATGGTTTGTCTGGTTAAAATTTTGCATTTGGTTATACTTGGTCATATGCAAAGTGTTTCATAAAGTTGATTTCATAAGCTCCTAATAGCAAATCAATGTCCACATTCACATATATACTATGTAATTAGTAATCATAAGAGGTAAAACCTGCCTGAGTATATGTGGAGCTCAAAAATGAAGAAGGATCTTATTCAATCCTTAGCAATTAGGATTTTCTTGTATCTGAATTAGTATTAGGAGGCATAGTGTTCAAGTAGTCATTTCAAGCACTGTGATTCATACAAGAAAAAGCCCTAACACCTACTAGGCCTCATAGCCCTATTAGGTCACTTTTACAAACACGAAGCTCTACAAAGGGATAGTCTGATTACCACACCAATTGGGACACTAAGAAGGACATGAAAATAGACCAAATATGAAGGCTTGTACCTTGAATTCACCATTTGTTGACTTTATGATCACTGTAGTACTTGATTGGACGGTCACATGATGATGCCTGTCATAATCTTTCACTTGCACAACACCCCACCAGTCATCTCCAACTCTAGGACCACATAAATCTTAAAGTACACTCTCATACCTTACAAACTTTCCCATGGTGAATTTGCAAGATATGAGTGAAACCTTTCAAAACCCTAGGTATGGTAGAATTTCCCGACTGTTCCTGACTGTATCTACAAAATCTATTCTAACTCTTGTTCCACTTGACTAATTCATTCCAAACCAATTGAAAAAAAAAGCTAGAACATATCTACAATTTTTAAAATTGTTCTTTCTTCAAAATGAATTTGTACGAGATCGTAAAAATGCATACTACAGAGAAAATGTAGGAAAATCATAGAAATTATTATTGTGCAAGTGTCAAAACTTTACAAATTCATCAACCTCGCTCAGAATTCAAGTTTGGTTTCCATAAAACATGTTTCCCAATGGTTCATAACTAGAAATTAAGAGTTATGACCCTTCGCCTTCCAATTTCCAAAATCTTGCAACATTGTTGAAAAGTTGCATTATGCAACATTTACAACTTTTGCAATATTTGCACTTTTTGCACAATATTGAAAACCCAAACATATGGGTGTGACCCCTCAACCAAATTAAATTTAAAAACACCTAAGGATGACTAGAAAACATCCTAGGAATTTCATAGACCCCTAGTGCCCATATGTCTAGTGTGGCTTATAAATCACCTACCCAAGGCATTGGGTTACAAAATGGGGTAACTTATTACAAATTGAACTCAAACATATTTCCTACTCTAAACCATTTGAATTTGGATCTAAAGATCCTCTTTTTCCTCCATGTCTTTCTTGGTAGTGTTACTAAAAATTTCCTATTCTATACTCTTTTGGCTTACAAGTGGAGTAAATGTGGCTCCCAGAAGGGTTGAGCCCAACTTGTATGAGATCTGTCCATGGCTTCTGGTCTTTGTCCTATTTCTGCAATGTTCCTAGGCCTAGTCTTGAAACCATGATTATTTTCATGCAAAATCCTCAAAACCCCAATTATTTATGGCTTGTTATAAAATTGCATTACCTTTTCAAGTTACCTTTGCATGCCCCTTAAAGTATTATTATCCATGTACCTTTTGACTTGTCTCTTAATCTCACAATATTGTCGGTTAAGCACTTAATCTAGAGACTTGGCACATCAGTTCTCTCCAAGTCTAATAATGTTCATGATTAAGTAGATAACATTCAGTGATCTAGCGACAAGGTAAGTGCTTGACTTTTTATGTTTATCTCCTGATCTCGTAATATCACAGTTAAGTCTCAAAAGATCTAGAGATTTAGCGATTATCGTTGATTAAGATTGAGATGTGTAGGGGTCGATGAATCTTAGAATGGAACTATAGTTATCAAGAGGATTTAGTAATTTAAAGATATTTTTTATCTCTGAATCTGAAGACTAGACCATGATTAATACTTTTACTTGGAGACTATGAGATGGCCTTTTATCTCTGAATCTTGGAATAGACTTGGGTTTAGACAAAAGATCTTGAGATTACGTTCCAACTGTGGATCATGACCAAGATGTGCAGTTGTCACTAGATCTCATAATCAAATCAGGGTTATGTCAAGCATTGGGAGATTTAGGGATAGCCTTTGTTGTTGGATATCATAATGAAACTAGAGTTAATACTTGCATTCAGAGATCACGAGATGTGCTTTATCTTTGAATCTTGAAACAACACTAGAGTTAGGCAAAGTCTTATGAGATCACGCACTGACTATTGATTCAATCTTAGATCAATGGCTATCACATAATCTCATGATATACTAAGGGTCAAGAAGAACATTTGCAGATTCAGAGATAACCTTTATCTTTGAATCTTGTGATCAGACCATAGTTAAGCTGAGGATCTCGAGATCTGGAGATACAAAGGGACCAAGGTGCTCTGGGTTAAAGGAAGGTTAAGGATAAAGAACATATATAATATTGATCTAACGGTCGACGTTAAGCTCCAAAGTAGGAAATGTTCACCTTTCATTTTTCAAGGGTTCACGACAGGGTGCCACATGGAAAGATAGCTGAACTAAGTGAAGTTGATTTGCAGTCAGATTAGGATTGAATCTACAGTGTACATTAAGCCTTAAATAGAAAGGTGCAAGATGTTTAGTGTTCAAGACATAGAAATAGTGTGACACATGTCTGGAGTAGTTTTTGGAGCCCAGGTAACTAAGAAAGTATCTATGGCTAAGTTTTAAAAGGAGATAAAGTCTTATTCTAGAATTTTGATGAGATTTTTCATGCCACAGGTGGCTGTTAGAATCAAATATTTCAAATATTCAAATCTTATCTCAAGGTTTTCATGGCGGTGACATGATTTTTCAAGTTGTAGATAAGGTAGATGGATTAGGCTGATCTTTTCGGTCGAAGTTATGATGATGGGAGATATCTCCAAGACATATATTATCATCTAGGATATTTTCCAAGGTACATTAATGAACAGACTTGAACATTTTAGGGTTTCTAATTGTTTTCATGAATATCTTTTGTAACCCTAAGTTTTTTGATCTGATCTGATAGATCAATTCCTAAGCCTTGTTGGTTGAGGATTTTGTATATAAGGAGTTGTGAAGCTTTTGTAATTAGTTTTTTGGGATTATGTAAGACTTTCCATGAGATTTTTCCTATCCTTAAATTTTCTTATATTTGTAATTCTCACTGAAGCATAATACAATGGATGGGGTTTGGAGAAATATTTGAGTTAATTTAGTCCTCTTTCTTTTTGTAGTTTCATGTACATTCTGAATGATTGATAGAGATAATCTTGTGATTTTTTTCTATTCCATGTTATTTTTTCTCATTTCAGTACCTTCATGATGGAGTGAATGCTTTCTTGCAAGTCAAAGTTTGTGTTTATGTTCATGAAAGATATTTTTGTGAAATGTTTTCTTTCCCTAAATAGTTTCACCTCAGACCCTACTATGAAACACTTTTGCAAGCCTATTTAGAAAGTTGTACTTATTTTAGGTTAGATATTTCAAGCTGAATCTTAGCCATTTTGTTATGATTCATGTCATATCTGGTGTATCACCTAATAGATTAATTTTTCTTGCTTTCTGTCTTTCAGTTTTCTTCTATCCCTTTTCCTCCCAATTTTTATTTCAAGTCAAGAGTAAAATAGGTGATTATCCAAGAGGAACCATCCTAGAATCCAGAGGTTTCATTTCAAGTTTAGCAAGGTCCCACAACCTAGAAGTGAATCCCATGTTATACCAGATTACTAGACTCTTGAGTTTAGTAGGGTGCAAATTTGGTGTATAACAGGTAGATGCCCCTACATCATACTCCCTTGGAAAATAAATCTCAAGCCCACTTGAGATGAGTTGATTAAGGGTACTACCATGTTCTTGGATCTTCTTCTCATCCATCCATATAGCTTCGCTTTATGGCTTTCCTATCCATTTCACTAAGTATTGCTTTTATTCTCTTTTCCTAGTCTTCTTCACTACCTTTGTATCCATAATTCTTTCCAAGGAAGGTGGTTCATGTTTAGGAAGGATCTCATGTGTAACTTGTTAAATGTCCACTATATTCTGATCTATATCCAAATTCCCTTTATATGGAGTTAAGTCACATACATTGAATATTGGTGACAACCCCAAACCATCAGGTAATTCAACTTCATATGCATTCTTACCACATTACTTTAAGATAGAACATGGAACTATCTTATTTTGCATTAGTTTAGTGTATTTCCCTTTAGGAAATCTCTTTTCCTTCAAATACACCCACACAAGATCTCCAACCTCAAACCGTAATTCCCTCCTTTTCTGATTTGCATGCTTCTTGTATTTGTCACTGGATTGTTGTAAGATTTTCTTTACTTATTCATGTACCTCTTTGATTTCTTCAAAAAATGCCTCTTCATCTACACTTATAAGACTAGTATAAGTTAGACTTCTTAGTTCCAAAACTCGTCTAAGATAGAGCCCATAGAAAATCTAGAAAGGAGACTTCCATGTACTCCTATTGATAGTATCATTGTATGAAAATTTTGTTTGTGGTAGTATTTTATCCCACTACTCACCATGTTCCATTTTGAGACACATCAAGAGATTTCCAAGGGTCCTATTGACCACTTATTTTTATCCTTCCATTTGAGGATGGTAGGCTGATGAAAAAGACAAGTTTGTCCCCAACGTTTTCCAAAGAGTCCTCCAAAAATGACCAATGAATTTTACATCTTTATTTGAGACTATGTTTAAGGTTAAACCATGGATCCTTACCACTTCCTTGAAGAAGATCCCTACAATGTGGGAAGCATCATTTTTTTTACATGGAAAGAAATATGTCATTTTACGGAACCTGTCAACTATTACAAAGATACTATCAAATCCATTTTGTGTTCTTGGTAGCCCCATAATGAAATCCATGCTCACACCCTCCCAAGGTCTGGATGGGATTGGAATTAGTTGATATAGCCTTTCATTAGAAGACTTTCCTTTTCCCTTTTGACAAACAACACATTTCTCCACATACCTTCTAACATCTACTTGCATTTTAGGCTAGATATAGTTGATGTAGGAGCATCCCGACATAGTTGGAAATTGTGTATCACCAAAAAGATGTTTTGGTTTGGTTTTGTTTTTTTTTATAAATCTTGGTTGGAGACCTGAGTTTCTCAGTCACTTTGGTGGTAGTACTCAGTTGGAAGATGTGTTTCTTCACCGATGTACTTTGTGACTAGACTTGGTGGTGATCAGTGGTGTTCAGTGTTTGGTGGTATTCTTCTCAAAGATACATTGTTCGGCAGTAGTTGTTCAATGAGTTCATCTTGGTGGTGTCTTTCTTGGTAGAATACTACTTAGTGGTGTATGTTTGGTGGAGTTTGGCTTGGTTGTGCCTCTCACTGAGTGGCTTGGTTTCAGTGTTCTTGATCACTAATGGGGTTTTTCTATTTGTTTGGGTTGGCTGATTGGTGCATTTAATTTGGGGTTGCATTCCTCAATTTTTAGATTGACCATTGGAGTTCTGAGGACCTAAATTTGATTTGGTTCTCCCTCCTATGCAAATTTAATGGTCATTGGATGGCGACTTATGGATAACATGTTGGGTTTTGTGTTATTGAAGTTGACTGTTGTTTATTTGATTTATTTCATTTGTAAAGATGACATGTGGTTGTGTTGTATAAAAAGTAGGGTATGGGTAGAGTGATAGGAGGAAAAAGGGGAAGAAATAAAGAATTTGGTAGCTATTATTGGCTTAGGAAATAGTAAGATTGCTTGGTAGCCTGCGAGCTCAAGTTTAGATTTGTCTTGGTGTTCCTACCAGATTGTTGTGTGTCACAGATCTGGGCTAGTTTAGAAGGTGCTTCTCCTAAGAGATATATTGTATTTGTTGATGTAATTGGTCGTAACTGAGAAGGCCTTATAGTTTGGAATATTTGGTGTAACTACATATTATTGATAAATATGAATTGATATTGGTGTTATATCTTTGTTTTGTGCTTCCACTATGTTGTTTGTCTTGTGTATTGCAAGGTTGGACTATCCATTCTTGGATCCTCCTCCCTTGGCTGCGTTAGGTGGTATCAGAGTGAATTTGATTTGGGTGGTTTGAGTGAAGGGTGCATTTGTTGGAAGATGCCTCTGAGGAGATTGGGCCCTAGGGTATATGAAGATCTCACTAATGCGATGGAGGAGAGGATAACATAAAAGGTCAAATCAAAGATCAGATCTGAGATGGTGACGATGAAGCATGAGATGGTCACAAAAATTTTGAGAGTTGTTACTAGATTATAGAGAGGTCCTAGAATAGGTGATGGTTATGAAGAAGCTGCTAGATCTAGTGGAGATGATAGGGCTGATCGGATGGAGAGATCTGAGATGACTATAGGGGTTCGCACAAAAATTAAGGTTCAAAGATCTAAAGGAAAATTAGAGAGTGTTAGAGGTAAGAGGAAGCAAAATAAGAATTGAGGCAAGAGTTTGTCGATTGAGGACTCGAAGGACAAGTTCAGGTCCCTGTGTTGAATCCCAATAGATGTTTTTTGAGCTACTAAGAACATATTTTTTCACCTGGGGTTTCTAATGCAGGAGCATCCTGGGGTAGTTGGCAATCTTGTATCACCAAAAATATGTTTTGGTTTGGTTTTTGTTTTTGTTAGCGAGCTCATTTGGAGACATGAGTTTCTCAATCACTTTCATGGTAGTTCTCAGTTGGAAGGTGTGTTTATTCACTGAAAAACTCAGTCACTGGACTCAGTCATTGGAATCGGTGGTGCTCGGTAGTGTTTTGTGTTCAGTGGTATTCTGCTTGGAGATACACTGCTTGGTGGTAATTGTTTGGTGTGTTTAGCTTGGTAGTGTCTTGCTCAGTAGCATACTACTCATTGGTGTCTATTCGGTGGAGTTTGGCTCGGTTGTGCCTCTCACTAAGTAGCTTGGTTTTGGTTTTCTTGATCACTGATGGGGCTATTTCTTTGGGCTGGGTGACTGGTGCATTTAATTTAGGGTTGTGTTCCTTGAGTTTTGGATTGACTGTTGGAGGTGTGAGGACCTAAATCTAATTTGGTTTTCTCTCCTATGAAAATTTAATGGTTCTTGGATGCTGACTGATGGATAACACATTGGGTGTTGTGTTCTTGAAGTTGACTATTGTTTATTTGATTTATTTCATTTCTAAAGCCAACTAATGGTTGTGTTGTATAAAAATTAGGGTATGGGTAGAGTGATAGGAGGAAAAAAGGGGAAGATCTGCAGATCTGAGATAAGTGAAAGAAAACAAGAAGTTGGTAGCTAGTTTTGGCTTAGGAAATAGGAAGATTGCTTGGTGGCTTACAATCTCAAGTTTAATCTATCTTTGTGTTCCTATTAGATTTTTGTGTGTCACAGATCTGGGCTAGTTTGGAAGGTGTTTCTCCTAAGAGATATGTTGTATTTGTTGATATAATTGGTCATAAATGGGAAGGCCTTACAGCCCAACATGTTTGGTGTAATTTCATATTATTGATGAATATTAATTGATATTGGTGTTATATCTCTTTGTTGTGTTTCTGTTGTGTTGTTTGTCTTGTGTGCTACAAGGTTAGACTCTCCATTCTTGGATCCTGCATCTTTGGTTGCATCAATAGTGTCTCCTTACCAACTCAAGGGTCTTATCCAACATAGAGTGCCCTACCATTGCTCCATTGTGTTTCTCCTTTACTATGTTCATCCTCATTGAAAATATTGGAATGCAAAATTATCCATCTCTGAAAAGCAAACCTTCCTACAATAAGAAGTTAGAAAACTCCACATTGTACCTATTATCAAGGTTAGATCAAGACTTATATACTTCACCAAATTCTTCATCATTTTCATACATTTTCTTTAAAGCATCAATACCCACACTTTCTTACTATATCTGAGATAAAGTAAGCACCCTTCTACTCAGTGCATCAACAACCTTTTTAGATACCCCTTTTGTGTGTTTCAATGAGAAGGTGAATGCTTGTAGGGTCTCTACCCACTTCATATACATATGACTCAATTTTTCTTGGCTATTGATGAATCTTAGAGCTTGGTTATCAGTGAACATCACAAATTATTTAGGGAGTAGATAATGTTTCCATTTTTTAGTGACTAAACCAGTGCATACATTTCAAGATCATAAGATGAGTAATTTTTTTTAGCTTCATTCAATATCTCACTAAAGAAGGCTATAGGTCTCCCCTCTTGGCTCAATACAGCCCCTATGGCCACATGAATGGCATCACACTCTATTTGGAACACTTTATTGAAATATGGTAGGGCTAGTACTAGTTGTTCTGCTACTTTCTTTTTAAGGACTTCAAAGGACTCATCTGCTACTTGTGTCCACATGAATTTACATTTTTGACCCCCCTTAATAGTATTCAACATAGGTGCACAAATATGACTAAATTCTCTTATAAACCTCCTATGAAAAGTTGCAATACCATGGAAACTTCTAACATCATTTAAATTTCTAGATGTGGGCCAAGTTAGGATATCTTTTACCTTTTCTTAATCCATCTTGAGTTCACCTTGTGAGATAAAAAATTCCCAAGTATATGATCTCCTCCTGCATGAACAAACACTTGTCCAAATTGATCATCAATTTCTCCTTATGTAACTTCCTCAAAACCATCTCTAGGTGTTGTAGGTTCTCTTCTTTTGTCCTTCAAAATATCAGTATATCATCTAGATACACAATGACAAACTTCCCAATGAAATCACTTAGAACCTCATTCATTAACCTGATAAATGTACTCAGTGCATTTGATAAGCTAAAGGACATAACTTTCCATTCATATAATCCCTCATTAGTCTTAAAATCATACTTCCATTCATCACCATGCCTTATTCTAATATGATGGTAACCACTTTTAAGATCAATCTTTGAAAATATTTAGCACCCCCAAACAATCCAAAAGATCTTCTATTCTAGGAATTGGGAACCTATACCTAATTGTGATTTTGTTAATGTCCCTTGAATCTAGATAGAGCCTCCAAGTACCCTCCTTATTTGGTGAAAGGACTACTGGTACTGCATATGGACTGCAAATTTTTCCAATCAGCCATGAATCAAGCAATTTTGCAATCTATCTAAACATCTCCTCATTTTGTTGTGGGGTAAGCTTATAGGAAGCTTTATTTGGTATTGTTCCTCCAGGGATCAAATAAATGCAGTGACTTGTATTTCTGATAGGAGGATGCGATTTGGGCATACCTTGAGAAATTACTCCTTTGTATTTGTCTAAAAGCTCTTGGACTTCATATGACACCAACCTTTCTCTATTTTGTCTTCCATCAGTACTTTCATCTGCAACGTCTATCTTGGGAACATGGATCAATGAAAAACATAACCCTCCTTCTTTTACTTCCTTTAGGAACTCCTTTAATCTCTCCATTAGCATCACTTAGCATCCTTGTTCTTGGATTCCTCTTCATCTTCAATGAAAGGTAGAAACTCAATGGTCTTCCCATCTTTGACTATGGTGTATGTGTTTCTCACCCCGTCATGGTGACTTTGAAGGTCATACTACCAAGGCCTCCCAAATAATAGATGGAAAGAATCCATTTTTGAAATGTTGAAAACAAAAGTTTATCCTTGTAGGTTCCAGTTTGGAACTCTACCCATGCTTTCTCTTCCACAACTACTTGTTGTCCTTGTTTTATCCAAGATACCTTATAAGTATGTGGATGAGGGATCCTCTTTAGTTTCAGCTTCTCCACCATCTCCATGGACACAAAGTTCTCTGTAGACCCTGAATCAATTAGGACTTTGCAGACTTTTCCACCAGATTTACAAGTGGTTCTAAAAATAGACTTTCTTTGAGGTGGTTCCTTAGTTATGGGCCTCTTCAATAAAGTCATCCTCATCATTAGGTTCTCCCCCCTTTTAGTGTAACCATAATAATCTAGAGCATTCACACTCCTAAATGTAGCCACGCTCTGGCAGTCAGAGTTATCTTGAATCATGGTGTTTCTTCTTTCTCCAAAACTACTTGTATTGGCTTAGTTTGGACACCTACTGGCAATGTGCCCCTCCTGACTGCAATCATAGCACCTTATACTGCCTCTTCCTTGAGATGTCCCTCTAGATGGTGGTTTTCTTCCTCTAAAGTTACCTCTCTGATTATTTCCCTCATTTATAGTATGCTCTTGGTTAGAATCCCATTGGAATCCAAAACCATTTCCTCTAGCTCTTAAAGGAATCCTTCCTCCTCTCTAGTTCCTTCCTCTCCTCCTATTGCTCTGGTTTTGTCTCCCTCTTAACTTCTCCTCCACTTTCATTTCCAACTAGTAGCATTTGTTTCTCGAGGGTAAGAAGGTTTAGTTCCTCTTAGATGGTGTACTTCAGCCCATTCACGTACCTTGCCACCCTTTCTTCTTCACTTTCTCTGGTTTCACTCTTCACATAGAGCTTCAGGAATTATTTTGTATAAGAACTTACATCTAAGTCCTTTCTTTATATTCTGCCTCTTCTTATGTATTTGTACTTCATAGTCCTCGGGGATATATGCCTCTTTGATCATTGTTGACATTCTCTTCAATGTAGCCACTGTATCTACGAAATCTACTCTAACTCTTGTTTTCCTTGACTAATTCACTCAAAACCAATTGAAAACAAAAGCTAGAACATATATTCAACCTTGTAAATCATTATTTCTTCAAAATGAATCCGTACAAGATCTTACAAATGCAAACTACAGAGAAAATGTAGGAAAAGCACAAAAATTATTATTGTGCAAGTGTCAAAAATTTACAAATTCATCAACCCTGCTCAGAATTCAAGTTTGGTTGTCTTAAAATATGTTTCCTAATGGTTCATAATTGGAAATGAAGATTTATGACCGTTGGCCTTCCAACTTCCAAAATATTGCAACATTCTTGAAAAGTTGCATTATGCAACATTTACAACTTTTACAATATTTTCACTTTTCACACAATACTGAAAACCCAAACATATGGGTGTGACCCCTTGACCAAATCAACTTTAAAAACACCTAAGGACAACTATAAAATATCCTAGGACTTTCATAGACTCCTAGTGCCCATATGTCTAGTGTGGCTTATAAATCACCCACCCATGACATTGGGTTACAAAATGGGGTAACTTATTACAAATTGAACTCAAACATATTTCCTACTCTAAACCATTTGAATTTGGATCTAAAGATCCTCTTTTGCCTCCATTTCTTTCTTGGTAGATACCCCTGCATCACATCTCAAACTCTTTTTGTATCTCATCAGCAAAATCTTTACTCAACTTTTCATTTCCACCAAAAATGGTATCATCTACAAAGACTTCAACAGTCAAAACATTATCATGATAAAATTTGAAGTATAAGTTACTATCGATAGTACCTTTACTAAAACCAACTTTAAATAAATACTTATTCAACCTTGTATGCCAAGTTCTAGGGGATTGTTTAAATCCATATAATGGTTTCTTCAATCAGAAAACCATCTCATCTTCATCAGTCAAAGGAAATGCATTAGGCTTCTCAATATAAACTTCCTCTTCCAATTCTCCATTCAAAATGTAGACTTAACATCCATCTGATATAACTTAAAATCTTTGTAAGTAGCATATGCAAGAAACGTCCTAACAACTACAATTCTAGCAACAGGATAAAAGGTCTCCTCAAAATCAATACCTTTCATCTGTGAGTATCCCTTACAAACAAATTTGGCTTTGTTCTGAGTCACTTCACCATATTCATTCATTTTTTTTTCGAATACCCATTTAGTAGTGATCAAATTATTGTTCTTAGGTCTAGGAACTAGAATCCATGTCTTGTTCTTCTCAATATTTTATGACTCTTCTTCCATAGCTTTAACCCAACTTTCATCTTTGCGTCCTTCATCAAAATCCTTAGGTTTAATCTTAGAAATCAAACAAATTTCATTTGTATAAATTCTTCCTCTAGTCTAAACACCTTGATTCCTATCACCAATAATCTAATTTTCTGAATGAATTAACATTACATACCTTGGAGTCTTCAGATTCGCATTTGTAGCTGAATATTTTATTTCCACCTCTTCCTCATTTGCAACTTCTTCATCCTCATTTACCGAACCATTCTAATTCTGATTCTGATTATGTGCTTCCATTACCTTATTTTATTCTTCATCATCTGATTCATAACTGCAAGATCTATTTTTTTTTTATAGCTTTCATCCACTTTGACATTAGCACTTTTAATTATCTTTCTCAGCCTATTGTTATAAAAAAATTATTGTTTTCTCTTTGTTTAATTACCAAGAAAGATTCTTTCATCACATCTAGGATCAAATTTCCCTAAATCTTCATCTCTCTTGAAATAACATTTGCTTCCAAAAGTTCTAAAGTATTTCACTGTAGGGACATGACCTTACCAAAGCTCATAAGGGGTCTTACTAGTGCCTTTCTTAATTTGAACTCGGTTAAATGTATAGACTGCAGTGCTAACCACTTCTATCCAATATATATGTGGTAAATTTCCTTCAATCATCACAGTCCTTGATGACATATAACTGATTGAATGTTTGAAGATGTTAAGTTGGTGACACCAAAATGAAGAAAGATAATGCAAGACATTAAATCAGTTAATGTATTGTATTGTCATTGATGTCAACTTGATATAATCTGATTGGTTATATATAAAGGGTCAAATACTTCAAAGAATCAGAGAGATAAATATTATTCTTTCAGTAATGCATAAAAGATCAACATTCACCAAGTGAATACAAACACTGACGGTTAGTGGAACCTGACAGATAGAGAAAACTGAGAGCAAAGTCACAGTGATGCCCGAGCAAGAAAAATGACAAGCATTACCGACAAAAAGAATCACAAGCATTACCAATGGCCAGAATTATAGTTTTACCCGATCAGCAGAACTTCACAGTGATTCTTGACGGACAGACCACCAATGGAGAAACCTGGGGAGAACTGAAGTGTTAACTGAAGCTATCAAAGAGTCAAAACACAGAAAAGAACTGAAGTTCAAAAAGGACAAAATACTTAGCTAGAAGAGATAAAGATAGACTAAACTGGTTGTTGACATTTTTTTATCGACAAGTTAAATCCAAAGATAAGTAAAATATTTAAAGCTATTTTATCTAGTCGTCAAGGAGAAATCTACGGATAAAATTGAAGTAAAGCTTTAAAGCAAGATTGGCTAATATTGCGGATCACGCCAAGAAAAAGAAAATCAAGAATAGAGAAATGGTGATATCATGTCTATAAAGAGACAATCTAATTCATTATGAATTAGGGGAGTGAATAGAGAAAGAGGATGCTGGAGAGAAATTGTGAAGAACAACTTCATACAGTCCTAATCAATCAAGCTGAGGAAAGAGATAAAGATTTGTACAAACACTGAGCAATAGAGAAGCACAACATCACCAAGAATAAATAGGTGGAGAAAAGGTATTAAAAAGATACATTTATAAGAAAGGTATTATGAGCTTACAATAGATCTAAAAATCTGCAAGTATAAGTTGTATGTGTGAACAGATCATTTACTGTTTCATTTTAACCATTAATTCAGAAAGTCTCTTAACCGAGTAGGACTTAAAAATCCTTTCTATATTGAGATACATCCCAAGGAGTATTAAAATGTTTGATCATGAATATAGCATGAGATTCCAAATACCATTTGACAAACTACACTGGGTTTGGTCATATAAGGTAGCATAGAGATGCCCGATATCAAGTGATAAACTATTCTATTTAAATCCTCTAACAAGATCACACCTAATAGTGTGTTTATAAGTTTTAACAGGGTTGGCTCTTCACCGAGCTCACTTCAGAATAGTGAAAATTTTGGGTTATCGGTCCCAAGTGGTTTTTTCCTTAACAAGGTTTCCACGTTAAAAATTCATGTGTCAAGGTGTTTATGAGTCATTACTTTAGTTTTTTGCATTACACATAACTAATCTGGATTGATTGGTATACACTAAGCCATTTACTATTTTTTGGTAAAGGAAAGGCTGCTATTCGGTAAATAGTAAGAATAAGGTTTAAAAGTTAACTCTGAGCAGTAGTTATTTGATAAGTTTATTTGAAGGCATACATCTTGTGGGATTGCAGATAACTAGAGGCTTAATATTATGGTACTGATTTTTTGGGTTGATTTATTGGAATATTTTTTAGGCCACTAATTCACCCCCCCCCCNTTTTTAGGCCACTAATTCCCCCCCCCCCCCCCCTCTTAGTTATTCTAATGAGTCCTTTTAGTGTCAATTATAGTTCTATTTCTTCTCTCTACAATACCATTCTTTTGTGGGGTTCATGGTGCAAATATTTTCCTCTTTATCCCATGTTCCTCACAAAATGAATTAAATTCACTAGATGTAAACTCACCACCTCTATCATATCTTAGACATTTTAGCTTCATACATGTCTCTGTCTCAACCATATCTTTGAAGATATTAAACTTTTTAAAGGCCTCATATTTTTCCTTCAAAAATGTAACCCACATCTTTCTTGTAAAATCATGATTGAATAAAATGAAATACCTGTCTCCAAAATAGATTCCATTTCTTTAGGGCCACACAAATTAGTATGCACCAAATCTAACAATTCACTTGAATAGTAAGTCTTGATTTTGAAAGTAGATTTAGTTAGCTTACCCAACTAACATTCCTTACACATCACATCAGCGGGCTTCAACAATTTAGGTAAATCTCTCACTACTCTTTTAGTGTCTATCTTCACAATGTTATCAAAGTTTACATGAAAAAATATTATGTGTCTTAACCAATTTCCATCAATCATAGCAATCAGACATCCATTCTCTAAATTATTCAAATGAAATGCATTTACCTTTGGTCCTTTTACCTGATGTAATGTCAACTCCAGAGCTTCCAATGATTTTGCGGATTCCATCCTTGAATTGTAAATTGTAATCTTTATCAAATAGTTGTCCAACACTCAAAAGATTATGCTTCAATCCTTCAACATATAGGACATCCTCAGTGTTTTCTTACCATAAATTCTAATGGAACCTCTACCTCTGATCATACAAGGAGTATTGTCACCGAATATGACAACACCACCATCATACTTCTCCAACTTCCCAAAGTGTATTTTATATCTGTTCATGTGATGTGAACAACCACTGTCAATAACCCATTCATCTTTCTTATCCACACATGGTACCAAATCTCTTTCATCATTCAAGAAACTAGGATTCTCATCTTTGATAGAAATAAACACAATTTTATCTTCACTCTTTTCAAATTCATCAGTAGCCACACCTTCATCAGTAGCATAATAACACTTCTTCTAATATTTAGACTTGAATTTATTAGGATTTTACTTAGGTTCTCTATCTGGGCATCTTGAAGCAAAATGACCAATCTTATTGCATGAAAAAAAATTCAAAGGTAAATTTACTTGATACTTACCAACTCCCTTGGGTAGTCTCCTTTCAATTAGGGCTTCAATTTATTCAAGATTTCTCTCTTCTTCCTTAATTTCTTCCCATTCCTTAGAATATATGGATGCATACTTAGATGAACTTTCTCCAGGGTCATATATTTTCTTATCCTTAGAAATAGTAGCTTTAAATGTAGATTCAACTTTAGGAAGCCTATCACCAAACTCTCTCATTTCAAAATTAGATAACTTACCAATCAATGTGTCTCTTGTTATAGGTACCACAGTTATGATTTCTTCAATAGAAAAATATTCTAATTGTAAGGAGGAAAGGATCTTAGTATCTTAGAAACAATTTCTTTTTCCTCCAATATTCCACTAGCGCATTTAATTCCACAAACAAGTTCGATCACCTTCTGCACAAACGAAGTAATATTTTCATCTTCACTCATCTTCAATGCTTCATATTTCCTTTTCAAACTTTACATCTTGGTTTTCTTCACACATGCATCTCCTTCATGTAAAGTATCTAATTTTTTCTATATCTTATGTGTAGTCTCTCATTACATGAAACTTGTATATTTTGCATCTGACAAAGCACTCAGTTTTATCCCATATTGTACTCAAACAACTTCTTCTCATCAGGAGTGGCAGTAGAAAGATCAGTAAGAGGAGTGTAAGACTTCTTAGTGACTTCCTAGTAATCTTCTCAAAGCATCTCAAGTGTTTAATCATCCTAACCTTCCATATGGAATAATTAGTACCTTCAAATATCAAACTCTCCTTCTTAAAGTTTGTCATTCCAGATCTCCTCAAGAGATCAAGCTTCCAAAAGAGGACTTAGCTCTGATACCAATTATTATAATCAAGGAATCACACACAACTAAGAGAGGGGTGAATTAGTTGTGTCCCAAAACTTCAAATATTTATCCAACTTTTAATATTAATCTTAGATCTAAATAATAAACATTAATGCAAGATTACAACACATTACTCAACACAAACGCAAATATGTTTGATGTGGAAACCCGATTAAGGGAAAACTGTGGTGGGGATCAAACCCACAAGATGATGTACTCTATTAAAATCACTATACCCTATTAGGAGTATTACAAGGGGAATTCACATGCATTCAAGCGCACTACCTAGAGCTCACTTCTCAAAAAAAACAAAGGCTACAACCCAAAGGAAGGCTCAATGCCTTACAGCAAGTAGATGGACAACAATCCACTGTGGACTACAATACACTAATGATGAACTGACTGATATCATCTTTTTTATATCAATACAGTTCCAATGAAGTACATCAAATATTTTCCTTAATTGCAGATTCCACTCATACCTCTTTGCATAGTCATCAGTACAACATACTCGCATACTCTCACACTCACACACCTTCGCACTTATAAATGATTTTATTCTTTTATACATTAAACATCAAATTATTTCCAAAAGGTCAGACATGGACCTAATTAAAAAATATTAATTCATTACAACTCAATATGAAGTGTGATCCATTGAACGTTGGCTAAGATATAGAAATGATTCATAACAACATCCTCGAATACACTCTAGATCCATAAATCATGCCATGATCCTTCACAACATTAAATGCCATGATAGCGACAAAAACAACTGTGTCTTAGAATTCACAAATATCTATGCACTGTTCATCAAGAACACCAATCAGTAACCTCTGTCGCTTAATAAAAATAGCTTTACAGCATCCAAATTGTGAACTACGCGATCTGAGGACACATATCCATGTCCTAAACTCACCACTGGGTTAGCAACCAAAAATATTGCATAACCAATCCACACTAATCCATAAAATATAATAATGTCCCTTCCTGAACAACCAAAATATCATTCTCTGATAAATTATTCATAGCTTACTCAAACCAACAATATGTGTGATACTCAATTGATGGAGATGATGATGAAGACCAAGATCACAGGTATACATGATTGTATAAATAATTAGATTAATTTTTATTTTTTCATTGATGTCAAGAAATTGATTTTTGGTTTATATTGAATTGCCATATCTTTCGGAGTTGACTTAATTGGGCAATAGATAAAGATCAGAAAATGAACAGATCATCTTGAGATAATTGGTTTCGACTTTATCAAGTTGGTAAAGCAGATTGAGCAAGTCAGTAAGACTAAAGAGTTAAGCTACCAAGCAGAGAGAGTCAGTCCGTAAAGGGTTATGGAAGTCGGTCAGGACACTGAGACATTGAAGCACTGATAAGTGCATGTTAGTCACCTAACCAAGAGTTAGTTGCCGAGCATAACACATGTTAGAAATAAGGATAAGAACACATTTAATGCAATGCTATGTAGTTATCTGAAGGATTCCGAGAACAAAAAGGAAGTTGGTTACAAGATATATGCATGGGAAAATTCAAGGAATAAATCTATGGTATAGATTAAGCAAAAAAAGTGAAGGTTTTATTTCCAAGAAAAGTGCAAGTTCTGAGGTGATACCGAAGTAGTTAACCAAGTTTCAAATTCACTGAATTAGTTTAAAAATTTAATCTAACAGATAAGTGTGATTGAAGGAAAACCTAATCAAGAATATTAAGAGGCAAAAATAGAGTCTATTTAAAGGATGAATTTGAAGAACAAATGGTTGGCAAGTTGAAGTGTTACCGAGTGATGCAATAAAGAGAAAAGAAGTGAAAATATAAGTCTAGAGAAGAGACAGATGAAGTATTGATGCTAGTAGTCAGAGAGCACATAAGGGATCTGATCAAGCAAGAGGTAGTTTTAATTTTACATACTCTTGCTTATTTTCATTTGTAACAGAAAAATCTCTTAGCCGAATGGACTTAACAATCTTATTGTAAAATCCTTAAGAAAGGTGATATTCTAAAAGAGTGTTCAAAGCCCTCTAACCAGGCCACTCCTAACAAGGTGAATATCTTAATGGGTCTGGGGTAAATCCCCTAACAGGGTCACATTTAAAAAATGTGTATTGTAATCTTTAACAGGATAAACTTTTAACCAAGCATACTTCAAAAGAATATTTTCATTTGTGGGTGAAAATTTCCACAAAGGCTTTTCCCAAATTGGGTTTCAACATTAAATATGATGTTAAATGTGTTGAATGGTTAATGTGTATGTTATTTACTATTTATACAAATTATTGTTTAAGTAATTGAATATATTTGGTGATTCGGTTGTTGTTGTTGTTGTTTATCCTACCAAGTTGAATCAAAGTTAAGTTTTTAAGTTTAAAGTGTCATAAGTTTTCTGATTCACCCCCCTTCTCAGTAATCCAACAATTGATATCAGAACTAAGTACTCCAAGAGATAAGTTTAAAATACTTGAGTTAAAGATCTGAAGATGTATAAGAGGGAGGCACCTAAGATTAATAAGGATAACCTCTCTACATGGAAAAACCGAATGAGGTTACACCTATCTGGTATTGGAGATTATGAAGTATATTATGTTAACAATGAGTATAGACCACTGCCACCTAGTCCTTTGACAGTTGAGCAGTAAGAGAAAAAAAGACCACACACAAGCAATAATTGATAAATCATCTACTCTCACCGATCTGTAGTTCAATGACATTATAGGATGTGATACAATAAATAATATGTGGGATAGGATTGAATTGATACATGGTGGAGATTGACATGTTATGAAGGCAAAATTTGAAAGCTTAAGACGGAAATTTGATTCTAGGAGAATGAAAGAAGGTAAAAATGTTACACTATACAAAACTAGACTAAAGGACACTATGAATGCTATCAGAGGTGCTGGAGGAAAAATAACTAAAGAAGATGTGACAAGAAAATTATTGAGAACATTGGTACCTATGTATGTCATCTGAGCGTCTGCAATACAAGAACTAAGATCTATTCCTCAAATGATTTTTTCACTAGATGCTACTATTGGTAAGTTGATTGCTTTTGAGCTTAATGATTTTGATAATAGTTTACCTGTTGCTGCTAGGATTGAGTCTGCATTTAAATCATCTTTGAAGATTGGAATTTCTAGGGAGTCTAGACCTAGTGATGGTTATGCAAGTAATGTTAGTGAAAGATTCTATAGCTGCAAGAGTGAGTTAGAAGAACTGTATACTGAAGATGAAGCAAATGAAAGACAATTTGAAGCTCTACTAGCTAGAAGACTACATAGAGGTAAATAAAATTATCGAGGTAAGATACCCTTGAAATGTTTTAAATGCAACAAGATTGGGCATATTGCTTCTAGATGCCCTGACAATGACAGTCATGAGAAGAAAGACAACCAAGATGAGAACAAAAGAAAAAATAGATTCAAGAGATTCAAAGATTACAAAAATAAAGGTAAGAAGTCATTTCATATTGTTAATGAATGACTAACTGATGATGACACATATGATGATGTCGGAGAATAAGTTGTATATGTTTCCATCAAGGACAACTCTAATGAAGAAAATCAAGAAGAAAAACCCTAATATCACATGTAAGAAAAAATGATACCTGGATTATAGATAGTGGATGTTCACACCATATGAATGGCGATACACTTAAGTTTATTACTATGGAAGAACATAATGGAGGATATGTTAGATTCAGTAACGATGCTCCTTATCCTGTGAAAGGTAAAGGTTCAATAACTATGCTAAATAATAAAATATGTGATGATGTATATTGGGTTAAAGGATTAAAGTACAATTTGTTGAGTGTGGTATAGCTAAATAATTCAGGTCACCAACTATAATTTCAGAATGGGAAGGTATAAGTATTTGATCAGAAAGGAAGTCTGATTGCCACTGGAGAACAATCTAAAGGTAACCTATTTTACCTTGATACATCTATTAATAGTTATTTGTATGCTAAAGTTGAAGATGTATGATGTATGGTTATGGCACAAGAGATTATGTCATGTAAATTTTGGCAATCTAATTAAAGTGAGCAAAAAGAATAGAGTAAGAGGTCTACCGAGATTAGAGAAATCTGAGAATGTCATGTACAAGGAATGTTAAGTTGGAAAAATGACTAAGTCAAGTTTTACATGTAAGTCCTATGTTATACAAGGAATTTTGGACTTGGTTCACATTGACCTATGTGGACCGATGAGAACACAAAGCTACTATGGTGATAGATATTTCATTTTTTTTGTTGATGATTATTCTAGAATGATTATTGTCACGTTTTTGAAACATAAATTTGAAGCTTTCTAGATGTTTAAGTGGTACAAGGCAAGAGTTGAAAAGGAGACTGGAAGAAAACTGAAGTGTCTAATATCTGACAGAGGGGGGGAGTTTACTTCTAATGAGTTTACACTCTTGTGCAATGAACATGGAATAAATAGACAAATGTTTGCACCGAAGACACCACAACAAAATGGTATAGCTGAAAGGAGAAATAGATCCATTGTAAATTGTTCGAGAACAAAAATGATTGAGAAGGGTATTTGTTAACTTATTGGAGAGAAGAAGTCAGCACTGCTTCTTATACACATAAGTGAGTACAATTGAAGAAAGGTACACACAAGACACCATATGAGATTTGGTATGATCACAAACCTAATGTGAGTTATTACAAAGTATTTCGAAGTAGATGCTATATTCTTAAAGATGCTAGAGATGGTAAGTTTGATTTTAAAGGATATGAGGTAATATTCTTAGGATATTTTACAAAGAGCAAAGCTTACAAATATATGAACAAATCTACTAACAAAATTGTGGAAAATGCAAATGTGAGAATTGATGAATTTGTAGAGAGAAATGATGAGGACAACAAGAAGGAACCTGAAGATTATTAGAGATTTGTATATGCTCAACCAGATATTCCTGATACCTTATTGAATGCACAAACTGAGGAAGATGAACAGAGAGAACTACCACCAAATGATGGAAATGAAGTTCCACCGACTACCGAGCATGTTCTATGATATTATTTTCATGCTTATATGATGTATGTGATATTACACCCCATTGGGTGTGTATGCATTGTTTTTGCCATTATATTTATATATTATTTCTCTCATAGGGATAATGTAAATAATATATTTTTTACCTTGTTTCTTTTTGTTTGATAGTATATATTTGTGTAACTTGTTTAATTTATGGGAGAATGGTTTTTTTTTTTGTATTATTCCTCATTGTATAATTATCTAGAGTATATTTTACTTTTTCATACTTAAGAAAGAAAATCAGCTTAAATTCTTATTTACTGTGTGCATTTGCCCATTGAGCTATATGTAACAATGATATAATATTAGTGAATACACTAGTAATGGAAATGTAAAGTAAATTTTACTGCATAGAGAATAGATGAAGGTTAAGAAAAGTATATGTTATTTGATGTCTAAAGGAGGTAGAAGGTTGACAAATGTGGATGAAGGCTGAAAAGGTGATATGAAGTATTGAATTTAACATTGTGTCTCACTTATTGATTAAGAGATTGATTATAGCTTATGTGTATAGAGGATGATTGGTACTTGATTACTTAACGGAAGACAAATGCTATTTTACACTTAAATCAAGTGTAAGTGTTCTAGGACGATGTCTTTGAATACATTGTCTAGAGGCCTAACTTAAAATTTTAGTGCACATACCAAGGAGTAGCAATCAAATCTCAAAATCAATTTCCTTAGAAGACAAGAATTCAAATTTTAAAAGTTGGAGACTCAACTATGTCAATGATCCTATCCATAGAAAAAAAATATATAATTAGAATATTCTTTAAGATAAATAAGATGCTACAAATTGATTTAAAAAATATTTGAATAAAAAAATTGGCATAAAGGAATTCTTAAAAGAATTATTAGATCTTTGAATCAATAAATTTATATCAAACTATTACTAAAATCATACATCCAAAATATCAACTAAAAATATTATTAAATAAATAAAAAGACCACTTTCTCCTCTACAAATGATCTCTTTTATATTCATTCTATTCTATTATAATCTTATAGCTAAGAATGAGCCATAATCATTAAAACAATCCTTTTCAAATAAATGATACCAAAGAACCTTCCTTGCAAACTGCTTATAACTTATAAGTGACTAAAAAATAATAAAAATATAAAAACAGTGGAAAATATTAGTTTTCTCAAACTTAAGCCTTTCTAAGTTTAGAGAGATACACATGTCAATCCTTTTTTATTAATTGATTGTCTCATCCTAAAAATGTGATTATATATAAGAAATACATTACAAGGATTGAAGTTATGTGTACGTATTTTATAATCAATAATTGCACATCTTTACCTAACCAATCCACTCTTTTGCCCTATAATCACATATAAAGACAATTTGGTCAATTTATATTGAAGCTTTTAAGTCGTCCAAACAAAATAGAATCCATTAAAATTTAATTTAATTAATAACGTCTTAGTGCCATTTAAGTACCTAACATTAAACCCAATTATAGAAGTGAAAGCATGCTATCATTGCATGTGATCCCACTACATATGTAAATATTTAACATTGACATTACTATAATGAAAATAAGAACCCCATGTGCATTCCTTTTTCTTAGTATTTGCCAAGCTTTTGAAAAGGCCAAAATAATATTTGTTGAATTCCTAATTAAGTTGAGGACAACTATCATTCTAAAGTCTCCTGGCTCTAAAATGATGACAATTATTATTATTTTATTGTGAAACCTTGATTACTTTATGTAAACCCCTCATTATCTCATGGGAACATTATAATGCTTGTGCTATACACATTCTAGATTATTTAACTCATATATTGATTTGTTGTAATAGAAGAGTATTTAGCGATCAGATTTAAATTACTAAGTAAATCGGACTACTCTAAGCAAAAGATTCAAATTATTTTTATAATAGTTCTTATGACAGTTGGAATACCTTCAAGAAAGTAAAACGCATTATGAGTCCATGTGCAAACTACCAATGCCTTCGAAAAGCAACCAAGCATGGAGCTTCATTTTAGAGGGATTTGACTCCATGTGCGGATGTGATTTGGGCAATAATTTATTAATAAATATTTGTCAGAAACAAAAATTTAAATGTGTTGTGCAACTTAATCATTCCAAAGAGAGCATATCATATTCAATTATGTTTTGTAATTAGGATTTTTTTTAAGTTTTCAATAAGGATAAAGATTTTCTTTTAAGTTTTAAGTTTTGAATAAGGATAAGGATTTTTGTTTTTGTTTTGAATAAGGATAAATATGTAGTCGATGTACAGTTTTCAAGTTGTAATGGTAAAATTTGTATTCTTGTTTTAGCTCTTCTTTAATTTCAAGTATTTTTCTAATGAAATAACTTATTATAAAAAGTTTGAGTTTTTTTCTGATTTATAACTAGTTTATGTATATTGTTATTTATTTTGGTTCTACGTTCACTTATTTCTACAAATTCACATTAATATTAGTTCATTTTTTTATAATCTATTTTAGACCTCGAGATTTTGTGTTCCATGTCCTACGTCAACCTTGTGGTGCTTGAGTTCAAGTCCAAGCCACTCGGAATTAAGTCCAAAATTACTTTTCAAATTTAAAATTGTTAACTCTCACCCTTTTGTTGCATCTCTCATCGTCATCAAAACAACTATGTAAATTATAAGTACATCAACACATGAGAACACCATATTTACGAGAACACCATGTTACGTGGAAACTTGGAAGGGGATAACCACGGTGGGAATAGGTCCTTAGATCAAATGCCCAAATCCAACAACCTCACAAAATGACAATGAGAGTAGAATTTTTTGCATACACGAACCCACAAGAATTTTGACCTGCTATGGAGACAACGGTCTCCAAATAGATCTAGATACACTAACCTACAAGAAACAACAATCCCCTTTTCTAAAGAATTGAGCACCAACTTCGATTATCAGGCACCAACCTCAATTACAAAAAAAAATATGAAACACAAAAATATGAATCATGTAGACCTTTTGTACTCAAACTATATAATCCATTAGTTTTGCTCTTCTACAAAATACTCTCACGGTGTGTATCAAATATGCAACATAATTCACACACTTTGTTATGTCTACTTCTCCTTTTAAGTATATAACTTGCACGACTTTTGCCACTTCCAACTTCGTATTGGAATGGAATTGATGGACATTATATACATTGTAATGTTAGTTACATCTTCATGTCAGCCTAGAACATGTTTACAATATCTACAAGCCGACTATAAGTACATTCCTTAAACTGGCCATGCAGTCAACTCGGTCCAAAAGCAACACGTTACACTAAGACTATGATCACACTATGTGTTACCCAAAAAAACTCAATTGATCCCAAAATACCTTCAAATACTTCCTTTAGTTGGTGCACATTGTCAAACTCTAGTGCATCCAATAGAAGCATCTTCTCAAATGGTGAACTAACACTGTGAACACTTTGTCATCTCTAACGTTTTGTCTACTTTGCCAAATTCTTTGTGACTCTGGAATATTATACTTCGTATGCAAATTTCCTTATAAAAAGAAAGCCATAACTATCAATTGTGGTAGAATATGGTGCCAAACACCATGATAATGAACCTAAGTGCACATGTTGTCTTTGAACAATAGACCTTAGAAACCTACCATGAATACTTCCAAGCAATAGAAAAATGCTAGTTAATCACAAACAACTGATACTAGTATGAGATGAGAACTATCCAACAATAATTGGCTCTATCCTTCATAATTCTCAAATATTATGACATGACATGACAAAAGTAATTTAATGCTTCAACAATATCCTTGATGCCTTGACATCAATAACACCAATAAATTTGACATCAATGACAATAATATGTTCAAAAATATCCCCCTCTATCATTGATGGCAACCAACAAAATGCTCCCCTTATGAATATCATTCCATCCTTTGTCTTACTCTTTGTTTTATCAATCTATCTCCACATCCTGAAACTCTCTCTCCAAAGATCTACATTTTGGCACACTTTTACCCTTTGACATCAATGGAAAGGGAAACTTAGATATTTTCCTTGAAACATTCTCTCCCCCTATCTGATACAAACCATGCATTCTTGCATTCTACACTTCACTGCATGACTACTAATTCTTCTTTCAGTAGGGAATAAATCCTCCTACTAAAATTGTACTTTCTTTTAAATTAAGGGGAGGTAGATACCACTCCTAGCTTCTGCCTGAGATACTCAAAATTTTCCTTTGGGAAGGGTGTTGTGAAAATATCTATGGCCTATTCTCTTATCTCAGCATACTCACTCATTACTTCTTTGTCAGTATTCTTCTCTCTCATAAAATGATACTTTATTGAAATATAGTTTGTCCTTGATTGAATCACTAGAATCTTTAAAATATTTATGGCTCTTGTATTGTCACAAGAATAGGAATGGGCTCATTATACTCAATTTCCATGTCCTTTTGGGTCTTTTCATCTAAAGTGCCTAAGTGCATGCTACAAAACAAATTGCTTCTATTGTAGAAAGGGATACTAAATCCTATGTTTGCTCAACCATGACATAAGGTTGTCACCAAGAAAGAATGCACCACCACTAGTGCTCTTCTATTCATCAACACTTCCAACTTGATTCGCATTTGTATAACTAAAATTCCCAATTTTAGGATACCACGGGCCAAAATCCAATGTATCTTTTAGATATTTGAATATTCTTTTTAATTCCTTCGCATGATTTTCTTTAGGTGTGGCTTGAAAATTTTCCACTATACATATTGATTACATTATATCTTGTCTAGAAGTCACCACATATAATAAACTACCAATCATTAATCTAGGCATGTTTCATAAGTTCTAGGTTAATCAATAAATTTTTATTAGGGGCCACAACAATGATAAACGCCACATAATCAAATTGATTCATCTAAATAAACAACCCTCCATTGTTTCAAAAAATCAAAGTAGATCATCATTTGATTGAGGCAGGTATTCAAATATATTGCTCTATAAGATTTCCATCTCAAAACTTCTTTACTAAATGATGTTATAATTCAAAACCTTAAAGAATCAAGTTGTGGTCAATTCTCCCAAAATCACAACTAAAACTATTATTTAGCCATTGAAATTTGTTATGCAATCTATTGAACCCTAAAACACACAGATACAATTGTGTGATGTAGCTAAAAAAATTACAACAAAGGTTAGCTTATCAATAGGATGGCTAGATCACTAGCTATGATACTTGTTAACAAAAATGTTTGCACCCTTTCCTAAATGGTGGTTAGCGACCTAGGAAACCTTTTGAAACATGGAAATAACCTCCAAGAGTGGGACTTGAAAAGCGAGGTTTAATCTCTAAAGAAGGTCAGAATACGTACAATCAGGATGCACTTAAACTACTTCTTTGAGGGAAAGGGGGGAAGGAGATGTTGAAAGAGAAATGTAAAAAGGTAAACATGGTGATGCACCCGATTGAAACTATGGTTACTCTATCTATTTATGACTGCACTTAATATCAATAAGAACCTCAACATACATTGTTCTTAAGTTGAATTCTATCAAAGAACAAACATGAAGATTACAACTTAACAAATGCTACAAGGATAGACATTCACAAGACAAAAAATAATAAGAAGATCTAATACAACATGTAAGTTGAGAATAGGAAAGGAACTCATTCAAAACAAGGAAAGGAAATGCACTAAGTAGTTGAATGTAAGAAGAGGCAAAACATAGATTTTTATCAACAAAGGGCAAAAAGGATTATAGTTGCAGAGCATAGCAGCTGCAAATGAAAAAGAGAAGAACTCTTTAAAAATGTACAATATTGCCTTTATAGATCAGACATAACTCAGAAGATCACTTGAAGTTCAAACCGCACTCGGGTTGAGTTATAGAAGAATATAAAATATCAGAAGAAATTTGATCCCCGCAAGTTGAGCATCATAAAATGATAGAAGGAGCGGACACATAAATACTCTATAACAAAAGAATGTTCCCTGCAATCAAAATCAACCCCCAATAATAAATATGGACTCAAAATTATTCTTTCCTTGTCCTCTGTTGGTGCAAAAATATGATCTTGAGCCACTCCAAGCATAAATGAATATGAAACAGGGAAGATCATATCAAAACCAAAGGGAGTAATGACACCATTGAATAGGTTAATAAGAGCAGACAGGTTGATGGGTGTAGTTGAGAGCATTAATTCTCTATTCATTTTTCATGGCGAGATTCTCCTCGAAAATACCTATGCTCCTTTGGCGGTGAAACTGGCCGTCGACTTTGATTATTGGGGAAGGTCCCCCCAATGATCAAACCTTTGGACTGAGCACAACAATTCATTGTTGAAAATTACTGAGCATCGCAGAAGCACCTGCAAAGTATTTCTGAATAGATATTTCATTCCTTGGAACCCAAAAGACCATAAGCAAGATCAACCTCCCACTCCGTCGATACAAAATTCCCCTAACCACTATGAACTTCACATCAACAAGAGTTACCCTGATGACAATCATCAAGGTAACATGGCTCATCAAAACACCAAATATGCTAACCTTTGATCACCAATGACCTCTGTTGTCAGCAAGACCTTTTTCGAAGAAAACCATACATCATGTCTATAGTTCATTCAATACATCATTGGCAAGACTTACCTCGATGAAAACCATCGAGGTAGCATACATTATCGGGTCGCCTAGATCTGTCACCTTTGATGCCCTAATGAAATGCCATCGTTAATACCTCTATCGATGCAAATAATCAGTGTAGCAAGGCCTTGTCAAAAAATTAACATTTATTACCTATGATGCCCCCATGAAGAGACTCATTAAGGTGACTTACTTTGATGACATCCATTGGCAAGTTGGACCGCATGATTTCCTCCATTCCGATCGTCGACGAAACCTGAGATTGGAAAGACACCCGTTGATAAACCTCATTGGTGAAACATGAGGCCAACTACCCCTAAATCCATTTCCTCGACCTATTGAACAATCTGTTGGAATTTCGGAGAGACTCCAGATAAGTCACATTGAATACAGCTTTGGGCCATGTTGAAGCATTGCATTTCTATTTTGGAAAGACATGAGGGATGCTATGCTAAAATGCTTGATCTAAATATTTTTTAAACTGAATTAGTCACTCAGTCTGTTCAACTAGAACCCTGTGATGGCAATATTATCTGAGGATCTGATGGTGGGTTGAAAAGGTCAACATTTTGGTGACTTTTAGGGGAACATGTCTTCTATGTGTTCAAGATCAGTAGCCTGACAATCCATTGGGCATGGAGTCACTGCTAGAAATAGAGAATTGAAACATCCTAGAACTAAACAAAACAAAACCTGTTGTCTCTAGAAGAAAATAGTTGTGCTTGTGCACTTCTTGGAAGAAAAGAAACAACTAACCTACTATGTACAATAAATTATAACAAAAGAGATTAAACAAAGTCATTTACTAGTTTGTTGAAATAGTTTCCCTTCCTCACAAGTTTATTATTCCTTTCATGCACTTGGGAAACTAGGCAATATAGTAATAATAACAAGCATATCACAGCTTGTTGGAATACCATCCCAATGCTAAGAACAAATAAGTTCTCCAGCATTGGAATACTCTTACCTTGATCAAGACTAACTTTCTCCTCTTTGTGATACTCACCTGCATGTTCTAAAGTAAACATGACTAGGGGAAGCTTGTTTAGTTTTTTAGAGATAGATACCTTATGGGCCATCCTCATGATGACATTGGGTTTAAGCAATTAGCCATGACCTTGTTATTGTAGTTCTCTATAATTTTGGTGTCTTGTTGGTTTGGATGTGGCTCTTCCTTTTCTTGTGAAGAGATGACCTCCACCTCTTCCTCATGTTTCTCTTGAGATACCTCCTTGGGAACTACTGGTATGGTGTCAAGCCTTAAGAAAAAATCCATTATGATTCTGAAAAATCATCCTCCAGCTCATACCTTGCATTTTTTTCTTCATCTTTCTTCTCTTTCTTGTCTTCCTGTTGCAACTGATGATCTTTCTCTTCCTTTTTTGTAGCACGTTTGATCTCTCCTCCCCCTCTAGAGCTTGACCAACTATGATTTGTTCCTCAAATACATGAACCTTTTTCCTATTCTTTTTTCTCCTCCACTTCACATGGTAGCCCGGAAAAAAATTAAAACAAAGGTTAGCTTTTCAATAGGATGGCTAGATCATTAGCTATGGTACTTGTTAAGAAAAAAAATTCACCCTTTCCTAGATGGTGGTTAGCGACCTAGGAAACCTTGTGAAACATGGAAAAAAACTCCAAGCATGGGACTTGAAGAGCAAGGTTGAATCTCCGGAGAAGGTCAACTTCCTTACAATCAGGATGTACTTAAACTACTGCTTTGAGGGAAAAGGGAGAAGGAAATGTTAAAAGAGAAATGCAAAAATGGAAATGTGGTGATGCATCAGATTGAAACTATGGTTACTCTCTCTACCTATGACTACACTTAATATCAATAATAACCTCAACATATATTGTTCTTAATTTGAATCTATCGAAGAACAAACATGAATATTACAACTTAATAGATGTTGCAAGGAAAGGCATTCGTAAGACAACAACTACTAAGAAGATCAAATAAAACATGTAAGTTGAGAATAGGAAAGGAACTCATTCAACACAAGGCAAGGAAATGTACTAAGTAGTTGAATGAGGGAAGAGGCAAAACATGGATTTTTATTAACAAAAGGAAAAAAGGATTACAGTTGCAAAGCATAGCTACTGAAAATGAAATAGAGAAGAACCCTTTACAAAATCTACAAGATTATTTTTATAGATCAAGAATAACTTAGAAGATCACTTGAAGTTCAAACCCTAGTAGGGTTGGGTTACAAAAGAACACAAGATATTAGAAGAAAGATGATCCCCGCAAGTTGAGTATCTGAAATTGGCAGAAGGAGTGACCACATAAATGATCTGCAACAAAAGAATGGTCCATGCAATCATAATAGACCCCCAATAATAAATATGGACTCAAAACTATTCATGCCCTGTCATCTGTTGGTGCAAAAATATGATCTTGAGCTGTGAAAGCATAAAT
Source organism: Thuja plicata (assembly GCA_018584345.1). Lineage (NCBI taxonomy): Eukaryota > Viridiplantae > Streptophyta > Pinopsida > Cupressales > Cupressaceae > Thuja > Thuja plicata. The sequence goes on along the minus strand of MU224257.1, from coordinate 1,397,653 downwards.
GATCATGAAATGGGGAATATCATATCAAAACCAAAGGAAGTAAAGGCATAATTTAATAGGTCAATAAGAGTAGACAGGTCGATGGGTGTGGCTGAGAGCATTAATTATCTTTTCATTTTCATTTCCTAGAGTCTCCTCAAAAAATTTATGTGCTCCTTTGGCACTGAAATTTACTGTCATCTTTGATTATTGAGGAAGGTCCCCCTGATGATCAAACCTATAGAGTGATCACAAGGATTCATCATTTAAAATTACTCAGCATCGGAGAAGGACCTGCAAAGTCTTTCCAAAAAGATATTTCATTCCTCGACAACCAAAAGACCATCAGAAAGACCAACCTACCGCTCCGCCGATAAAAAAATTCCCCTGACCACTGTGAATAGCACATTGACAAGAGTTACATCGATGGCATTCATCAGGGTAACATGGGTCATCAAAACACCAAATATGCTAGCCTTCAATCTCAGATGAACCCTGTTATCGTTAAGGCCTCCGTCAAAGAAACCCATCCAACCTTTCTGGCATTCATTCAATACCTCATCAGTGATACTTACCCCAATGAAAACCATCAGGGTAGAATACATTATTGAGCCACCCATATTTGTCACCTCTAATGCCCTAATGAAACTAACATCAGAAATACCTCCTTCATTGAAAATCATCGGTGTAGCAAGGACCCATCAAAACATACAATTTTGTTACCTAGTTTGATGCCCCGATGAAGAGACTCATCGGGATGACTTACCCCGATGACATCCATCGGCAAGTCAGACTGCATGATTTCCTCCATTTCAATCATCAATTAACCCTGAGATTGTCAAGACACCCACCGATAAACCTCATTGATGAAACATGAGGCCAACTACCCCTAAATCCACTTCCTCGTCCTATTGAACAATCTTTTGGAATTTTGGGGAAACTCTAGATAAGTCAAGTTGAATACAGCTTTGGTCCCTATTGAAGCATTGCATGTCTATTTTTCCAAGACATGAGGGATGCTATGCTAAAATGCATGATTTAAAAAAAAATTAACTGAATTATTTGCTCAATCTATTCAAATGGAACCATTTGATGGCAATATGATTTGAGGATCTGATGGTGGGTTGAAAAGATCAACATTTTTGGTGACTTTTAGGGGAACATGTCTGCTATGTGTTCAACATCAGTATCCTAGAAATCCATTATGCATTTAGTCACTTCTAGAAATAGAGAACTGAAACCTCCTACAACTGAAAAAAAAAAACTTATTGTCTCTAGAAGAAAATAGTTGTGCTCGTGCACTTCTTGGAAGAAAAGAAACAACTAACCTAATATGTACAAGAAATTACAACAAAATAAATTAACAAAGTCATTTAATGACTTGTTGAAATATTTTCCCTTCCTCACAAGCTTCTTATTCCTTTCATGCACTTGGGAAAATAGGCAGTGTATTAAGATTAACAAGCATATCACATCTTGCTGGAATACCATACCAATGTTGAGAACAAAGAAAGTCTCCAGCATTGGAATACTTTGACCTTGAGAAAGACTGACTTTCTCCTCTTTTTTATACTCACCCTCATGTTTTGAAGTAGGAGATTGTTGATTTGTTTAAAAGCTAGATTCCTTATGGGGCATGGAACTAGGTCTAAGAAATCAACCCTAAACTTGTTATTGTAGTGCTCTACAATTTTGGTATCCTGCAGGTTTGGATGTGGCTCTTCCTTTTCTTGTGAAGAGATTATCTCCACCTATTCCTCATGTTTCTCTTGATCCACCTCCTTGGGAGCTAATTGTATGGTGTCAATCCTTGAGAAAAAATCCATTATGATGCTGGAAAAATCATCTTCCAACCCATACCTTGCATTTTTATTTTCTTCATCTTTCTTCTCTTACTTTTCTTCCTACTGCAACTGATGGTCTTGCTCTTCCTTTTTTGCAGCAGATATGATCTTTCATCCCCCTCTGGAGCTTGACCAACTATGCTTTGTTCCTCAAAGACAATGGGCTGAGGGGACTTGGGAGGCTCACTCCTTCTGAAGATAGAAAACTTGCATTTTGGGGGATCTTGTGCTTTAGTTTCTCGCACCTCAGAAATCTTGAGCATCATATCTTCATTTCTATAGAAATCATTCTTGCAAGGTCCTCCTCAAACTACTTTTTTTTCCCTCCCACTCCTCTTGATCTTGGAGATAATCACGAACAACCATCTCCTCTTGCCCGCAAAGGTTATTTTGTGCTTCTAACTCTTTCTCGTGAAGATGATCATGATGATATTGAGCAGTGATGTATTGGTTGGGATCATATTGAACATACTGACAACCTACTATAACATGGTAACTTTGGATAAATTCAACCTTACGATTGCTTGGATATACATACTGGCCATAATCAGACTGAGGCTCTAGTGTACATTAATAGCACTAGGGATGAGGAGAATTATTTTTATGATATGGGAGAATAATAAACATTTATATCAAATGAATCCATGTTTAGGCATTCAAATAAGTTGCAAATTAAGAGAAAATCAAAAAACATGAAAGATCAAAAAATGATCATAATCATACTAGCACTAGAACTTGAAAGTAGTAGAGTTTGCACTCAGATTTGCCATGGTGTTTGATGAAATTCCTCTAAAGGTTTTTGAAACTGAGAAAACCCAAATTCTTAGTGGTTGAAGCTTGAGTGGCTAACCAACAAACTTATGAACTGATTTGATCACTGTCCCACTAGGTGTGCCAAAAATTGTTAGCACAAAAGTTTGCACCATTTCCTAGATGGTGGTTAGCAACCTAGGAAACCTTATGAAACATGGAAACAACCTCCAAGCATGGGACTTAACAAGCGAGGTTTAATCTCTAGAGAAGGTTGACTTCCTTACAATCATGATGCACCTAAACTACAGCTTTGAGGGAAAAGAGAGAAGGAGATTATGAAAGAGAAATACAAAAAGGGAAACATGGTGATGCACCAGATTGAAACTATGGATACTCACTCTACCTATGATTGCACTTAATATTAATAATACCCTCAACATACACTATTCTTAAGTCTAATTCTATCGAAGAACAAACATGAATATTACAACTTAGCAGATGTTGCAAGGAAAGAAATTCGCAAGACAACAACTACTAAGAAGATCTAATACAATATGTAAGCTGATAATAGGAAAGGAAATCATTCAACACAAGGAAAGGAAACACAATAAGTAGCTGAATGTAAGAAGAGACAAAATAGGGATTTTTATCAACAAAAGGAAAAAATAAATACAGTTGTAAAGCATACGTACTGCAAAGGAAATAGAGAAGAACACTTTACAAAATATACAAGATTTACTTTATAGATCAGGCATAACTTAGAAGATCACTTGAAGTTCAAACCCCACTAGGGTTGAGTTACAGAAGAACATAAAATATCAAAAGAAATCTTATCCCCACAAATTGAGCATCTGAAAGTGACAGTTGGAGCGGCCACATAAATTCTCTGGAACAAAATAATGTTCCCTACAATCATAATCAACCCCCATCAATAAATATGGACTCAAAAATATTCATGCCCTATCCTTTGTTGGTGCAAAAATATGATCTCGAGCCGCTACCAGCATAAATGAACACAAAACGGGGAAGATCATATCGAAACCAAAGGGATTAATGGAACCATTGAATAGGTTGATAAGAGCAGATAGGTCAATGGGTGTATCTAAGAGCATTAATTCTCTATACATTTTCATTGGTGAGAGTCTCCTTGAAAATATTTGTGCTCCTTTGACGCCAAAACTTACCACCTTTGATTATCAGGGAAGGTCTCCCCGATGATCAAACTTCTGTACTAAGTACAAGGATCCATCGTTGAAAGTTATTGATCATCAAATAAGCACCTAGAAGGTCTTGTCAAAAATATATTTCATTCCTCGGCACTCAAAAGACCATTGGCAAGACCAATGTCCTACTATGTTGATCCAAAATTCCCCTGACCACTACGAAATGCACATCGAAAAGAGTTACCCCTATGACGTTCATCGAGGTAACATGGGTCATCGGAACACTAAATTTTCTAGCCTCCAATCATCGATGACCCCTTCTAATAGCAAGACCTCCACTGAAAAATCCCATCCAACCTGTATGTCGTTCATTCAATACCTCATCGGCGAAACTTACCCCGATGAAAACCATCATGGTAGCATACTTTATTGGGCTGCCCAAATCTATCACCTTAAATGCCCTAATGAAACCGAAATCCAACAGACATATGCTGATATAAATCATCAGCATAGCAAGGCCCAGTCAGAACATACAACTTGATTACCTTTGATGCCCCGATGAAGAGACTCATCGGGGTGACTTACTCCGATGACATCCATCGGCAAGTCAGTCTGTAGAATTTCCTCCATTCCAATCGTCGATGAACCCTAAGATTGACAAGACACCCGCCAATAAACCTCATCGATGAAACATGAGGCCAACTACCCTGAAATTCACTACCTTGGCCCATTGCAAAATTTGTTGGAATTTTGGAGAGACTCCAGATAAGTCACGCTGAAATATAGTTGTATTCCATGTTGAAGCATTGCATGTCTATTTCAGAGAGACATGAGGGATGCTATGTTGAAATTCCTTATCAAAATTTTTTTTTAGCTAAATTAGTCGATCAATTTGTTCAACTGGAACCCTATGCTGGTAATATGATCTGAGGATCTGATGGTGGGATGAAAAGGTCAACAATACCACTTAACAATCTAACCTATTTTTTTATTTTTTACAATATAAAAGATGTATATGCACAAATATTTATGAACACTCAAATCCTAGATTAAGAAAAATGAGAGTATATAATACCTCTGGCCACATATCTATTCAAAATGAATATAATTACAAAATAATATGGTGGTAGTTTGACTAGAATATTCAAGTGGTAGAGAGAATCTAATCAATACCTCCTTAGTGGACTATATAAAATGACATGAAGTAATAGAGCCACCCTTATTAAAACCTCTTTGATGAATTGTGTGAATACATGCAAGCCACTATAAAAATATCTAAGCTTGACTCAACAAAAATTATCCATAATGTCAGGTTGTTTAATGTCAAAATTGGCTAAATTAAATGCTATAGTGATTAGCAATAAAATATCTAATCTTACAATATGAAATGTATTAAAAAATATGATTATACAATGGTATAACCATACAAGATCTACAAGATATACACGAGATACATTACAATATAAAAAACTAACAAGTACATTGTTATAACAAGATGATATAATATTCTAGTTATAAAATCAAAATGTTGTAACACAAATTACTCAAAAAGGTGCACAATAAGCATATAACATATTCCTTAAATAGCCAAACATAGAACCAACTAAAGTATACCTCTTATAAATGATGTAAGGTGTCGATGCAAGTTTGATAAAACACTAAATTGTTGATAACACTACCCAGAATTGAGTGAAAGTCAGTTGAAAACTTGGCGACATCTAGATTTTTGCTTGAAATCACATTTTTTATAAAAATAATAATAATAATGATGATTTAGGCCTCAAGAGGTCGCATTTGAAGGAATTAATCGTAGGGAGTTAGATCAAACCCCCTTGGATAGAGCCCCTCTAGTCTTAAATCATACCTGCAATGAAGTCTTCTCTACACTTATAAAAATGCTAACAAAAAAACACTTTTACTTTACCTTTTGGAGGGTCAAAAGAATTCATTGAGAAGTTATGTTTTGTAAGTATATAGTTCTTACTATAAGCTTTCCAAAAAGTATAATTTTGAATATATTTAATTTCACTAATATGTTTATTTTGTATTTCTTGAGAATGTAGGTTTTTCATTTAACATTAAGGTCTTTATAACATTAAGGTTTCACACATGTGGAAAAATAGGAAAATAGATTTAAAATTTATAAAATATATATTTTCTCTAGGTATTGATATCCTCATTTCAACACAAAAAGAATACAATATTATTCAAATGCATACAAATAAAGTTGTGTGATAACATACACCTGTGTCCAAATTACAATTACTCTAAATTCAAAATTTAACTAAAAATATATATGAAATAAGAAAATTATGAAAAAAATACATACGCTAGATATTGGTGTGACAAAACTATATTTTAAGGATTAGAACTTTATTGCTACTATAAAAAAAAATATGCATGACTCATAAACTTCACTTTTGAAAATTGTTGATTACTTTAAAAAAAAAACAAGTTATTAAAAGTTGCGTAAAGATATGCACAATTTATTTTTATTTTTTTATTTTAAATATATTTAAAATCTAACAAATCACCAGTTTGCTTCATCTTCAATTTTTTAACGATTTAGCTATTATAAGTGTACCTCTTATAAGTGATGTAAGGTGTTGATGCAAGTTTGATACACTCTAAATTGTTAATAACACTCCCTAGAATTGAGTGAAAAGTCACTACCAAGACATTGATACCACTTATTTAGGTTGAGATAACAACCCAACATGCAAACAATCACCACACAAAACACTATGACTAATGTATACCTCTTATAAATGATGTAAGGTGTTGATGCAAATTTGATAATGCCCATAACTATTGATAACACTACCTAGAATTGAGTGAAAACTCACTACCAAGACATTGATACCACTTCTTTAGGTTGGGATAACAACCCAACTTGTAAACAATCACCATACTACACTATGACTAAAACACTCCAAAACCAACCCCTAAACACTAAGAAATGGTTATAGATTAGACTTATAAATTGATTATACTATTTTAGGTGCATGGATTAATTCAAATTCACTATCAAAACATAAATAGCAACTTACCCACAAACTAAAAATTAAGGACATATTGAAAAAAACACAACCAATTGATGTAGACTACCTAAGCACACCACCCAAACAAAATTAAACATAATTGATATCAGACTTTTGTGACTGAAACACTCTAAATAGGTTTGAATATAAAAATAAACACTATAAATTTTCACTTAATCATAGTCAAAAAAGCTACTATGAAGTATGAAATGAAATACTTATGGAAATTACTCTCAAATTGACCCCAAATATTATGAAATTGAATAATATCAAATAAAATATGAACTCAAACTAATTGTAGGTTTCATATAGAACATAAAGGTTGTAGGTATAATAGATTAGGGTACAAGGCACTATTTTATTAAAAAATATCTCAAATCGCAAACCCAAACCCCATGAAAATATTGCATATTAATGAGTCACCTCGTAAGCATCAAATATGGGCATTCAACATGGAACACTCTAGTATTTTCTTTCCATGATCCCTCTATGTATGGCACAACTCTTAGGGAAAGTAAAAATAACATATAACTTATACAACCAACTCCAAAAAATTCCTTACATCACTTCACTAACCCACAAACAATCAGAATAAATAGCTAACTATTTTCACAAACAAACTCAAAACAAAATATATAAAAGAACTTCATCTTCAACATAAATTTGATAAAAATTCAAATTACTATAAACTAAAAAGCTATACGAACAATAAATCTATGAATGAAATTGCTTCAATGGTTGTTTAGGATTTTTGTCATCAAACCCCAATATTTTTAGCATACAAGTGACTCCTAGATGGAATCATTCTTTCCAACTAGGAGGATTTTCATCTCTAAAAATAGTATTCTAAGAGAGCTTTCACCTTCAAGAAATAAGAGAAGAAATCATATTCTCACTTAGAGAAAATAGAAAATGCAATGTTTAATTTAAACTTTCTTTTCAACAAAACTCCTTAAATAAGCACTTTAAGGACAACCAGATAATTTCTCTTTTAAAAATTAACTTTTTCCTCAATAACAAAATAAAGCAAATATTTTAGAACGTTTAATTAAATATTATTTTACAATCCTCCATTTCAATGTCATTTTTAAATAATGGCATTTTAAGTCACTTGTATCACATGCCTAGTGCTAACACTTTTTTACCCTCTTTTAAAAATACTTCATGGCGTATTTCACCTTTCTTTAAATTAAATATATAAATAAATGTAAGTCATAATTATAATATAAAGTCGCTTTAAGATATATTATTTATTTAATTTATTTCATCCACACATCCCAAGGTCTTAGAAAATTTTGTGTTCTTTAAAGATGTTGGAAATCTCCATGAAGTACGGAATACTCCCTAAAAGTTGAATTTTGTGTTCTAGGAATGTTGGACCAAAAAAGGGACATCACAAGAATATGGAGTGTGAAGAAGTCATGGGATGAGATGCTCTTGAATTCAAAATTCATCTCCTCGATTCAAGACTTGTAGAAGAACAAAGAGCTTTTATTTTATTTTAGTTGATGTAGAAGCAAAACATGGATGGTCTTTTTCCTTATTAGACTATTTTTTATGCAGGATCATCTTGGGATCTTGGCAATTTTGCATGAACCAACATAGTTTGTTTCCAGTGTGTCTGTAGTTGAGTTTCTATCAGCATTCTTTCAGTTTGGATCTTTTGCAGTTGTGAACCTTACAGAGTGTTCCTTGAATCGTGTTGAACCTTCTTCTAGGTTCGCACCTCTTTTGGTTACTTGCTACAGCCAAGGACAGGAGGAACCTGAAAGAAGTTAGTTCAATCCTTGCATCAAGAGTCACACAACTGAAACAACACAAATTATGGAGAGGTATGCTAGATCTACCTTATTATTATCATCCAGAAATCAAGTACAATGGATCTACCACATGCAGTCTTACATTATAGGCATACAAGTCTGATTATAGATTGAAATCCTTACAAATATCCTAGCTTTAAACTATGAAAAGATAATTTTATGAGAGTTTCCCCCTAAGGAACTATTTCATAAGATTATAAAGCCTTCACAAGCATCAAGTCAGCCTAGAGACATTACATTCCCCAATAAGAAGAAAATGTATTACAAAATATAAGTAAGGACCCAAATCATAAGGATCTCTCTCAAATGAAAGAAACATGAATCATGATCCCTCAAGTAGGTCAGACATGTAAACATAATAACGTTGAGAAATGAGTCGTGAAGCTTCGCCGATCAAAAAATTCTTCGCGAGAATGGAAAAAATAGACGTGAAACGTGAAGAGTGGTTAAGTTCCACAAGGAATCTGCAATATCTCCTACACCAAATTAAAAAACCAAATATGCACTAAAAAGTACATTTATTGTTCAAATAAAAAATCAAATTAATAACTTCTAGATATTTGTAATTGAGCATCCCAACTATAAAAAATAAAAAAAATAAAAAAATCCTTTCTCAAAAACATGATAAACCCTACCTGAAATTTTATATTTTTGGCCTTATTAACTAATTGGGTATTACAAAGGAAGTTTGTAAATAAACTATTGTATGAGAAATCACAATATACGATAAGAATCTTTTTAATTGGGGATGGAAGTTTGATAAACCCCACATGATGTTTTCCATTTTTTGGCATATCTATGAAATGTGTGTAAAAGAAGAGAATTAAAAATCATACTCTTCTGTGAAAAATGAACATAAAAATCATCAAGAGGAGGTGGAAGTGCCACCACCACCTTATCGAATATTATTAAAGAGTGTTTTTTCTCTAATCTCGTAGCTTTGTTTGGCTTTTTCATACTCTTTCAATAGATTTCTCCATATCTCAATACACATGTTGAGAGACCTATCAAACATTTATTCAATTTAAAGGTATTGAAGAGACCATTTGTCTCTCTTCTCAAGGAAATCAGTGCTCTTATTTCATCTTGCACCCAAACCTTTGCCCTCTTCTTAGTTATAGTCTTGATTTATTCATCTTCTCCATTTACGTCACTCGATAGAATGGGTTGTTGATGATGGTGTTGTTGTTGCTTGTGAATTTCTTGCAACTACACTTCATTAGACACCACTTTTAGGGCTTCCTACTTTCCAATCTCTATATTTTCTTTGTGATTAAATGCATTACAATTACTTGAATTAATTTCCCAGGATGCACTCTATGACTCCACGCATTGAGGATGATGCTTAATAAATATAAAAATATTATAAAATTGATTTACGAATACAAAGCTTTGCACAGTTGCAAACAATATTTAATGTGGACTTCAAAAGTTACATGTTCTCTTGCATTGTGATTGATGCATTCTACAAAGGCCAATAGTAGGCCACCAAGTTTCTTCTCAATTAACTTCTTAGCACTTTTACAGAGCTAATCTTTAATATCCATATTAACAAATGTGAATGCTATTTCTGATTGGAAAAACAAGAGTTTTCATCACCGGTTAAAGTTTGCTTCCTCTGCTATAATTTCATGGAAGGACCTAACAAAAAATTAAAATTGAATATTCAACAAACATATGCATAACCCTTAGATTTAGAATAGGTTGCCAAGTTCTAGATTCTTGAAGAAGGCTTAAAAATAGGACATGTGATGAGAAAATTTAGATGGTAGAATTGGGTTCAGAAAATTTAAATATCAATTTTCAAAAAGTTTTTATAAATCAAATATGGTTTCCAAAGACATTTAATATTAAGAAAGATGTACTTTTGTATTTAACAATATGTTTATATGGTCTAGCTATTAGTGTGAAACAAGAATTATCATCCCTTCTTAGTTCCAGAACCATTAACCCCAAAAACTCGGAAGATTCTCTTGTTTGGTTAGGTTCTAAATCTGGCAAATACAAGGTTAAAGAAGGATATCAAACATTCATCAATAAACAAAATTGGGATCAAACCAACCTTCCCCTCCACTTATGTTGGGATAAGTTGTGTTTACCTAAAGCAGGTATGTTTACCTGGGCCGCACTTCAACATCGTATCGTGACGGTAGAATGGTTTAATAAAATAGGCTTTGAAAGTCCCTCTAGATGTTTCTTGTGTGAAGCACATGAAGAATTTATCGATCATATCCTATTGAACTGTCTGTTCGCTCAAACTTGTTGGTTATGGCTACTTAAAAAACTATAATTTTACCTTCCACTTCCCAACAATTATTTTGATCTCTTTAAAATTTGGGCTTATCCCTTCAAAAATAATACCTTCTACCTCTTAACCATAATTGCCCCATGTATTTTGATTTGGTAATTATGGAAGGAATGTAACCATAGGATCTTTTGTGATTAAAGGATGGGAATAAACAATCTATTTAATAAGATAGAAGCAAGCATTGTAGAAGTAACAAATAACAGACTTAGACAGATAAGATCTTCAAATAATATCTTTTCACAATGAGATAATGAGATTTGGAATGATTGGTATAACCTCAATATCCCCCTCATTATGGTAAAGATGGAAAATATTCTTAATTGGCTAGACAAAATTGCTAATGGTCCCCACCTCAAAAAAATTGGTATAAATTAAATTTTGATGGGGCCTCTCATGGAAATCCTAGTTCGGCTGGCATTGGATGCATCATTCACAATTGGAATAAAGTAATTTGTGGAAAAATTTCCAAGGCTATAGCGAAGGCCACAAATAATATTGTTGAACTAGAAGCCCTGTCAGAAGGATTAGTCATGTGTAGATCTCTTGGAATTAAAAACCTTGAAATTGAAGAAAACTCTCAGATTGTTAGCAATGCCATCATAATGGGTTCAACCCCTAACTGGTGTTTAAATTCTAAATTTCAAAGAATTATGGGTCTGTTAAAATACTTTAACAATTTTAGCTTCAAACATACTTACTAAGAAGATAATACTGAAGCTAATAAACTTGCTAACTTAGGAATCGAAGGAGCAAATATTTTTGAATTAATAAAGACAACATCATCTAAATAAGCAATCTAATAATTATCATCCTACTAATTAAGATTCTCAAGATTCAAAAGTATGATAGGAAATATATTCTCCATTTGTGAAAAAATTTAAATTGTGTAACTGCAAAACTAAACCTTTTTAAAAAAATTCATTAAACCTTTGTATCTCCCAATAACTATTGGGTAGTCTTTCCAATATTTCAATTGAAACATAAGTAAAAATCAGGAAATACTAAGTTTTGAAAATTCCATTCCAAACATTATTATTCTCACTATTTTGATATAATCTAAAGATCTAACACTTTGTCTAGTTGTATATTGAGAAGTATGTGCACATATAATACTCAGAGCTTATGACATGAAGGAAATCCATACGCTGGACTGGAAAAAGATCCATTTGTATTTAAATACATGTAAAGGGGAATGCCCCTTTTTCATATGTAATTCTACATAAACTGTATGCCCTGATCTCAAATATAAAATGAGGAATGCCTCATTATAAATTTTGTAAATATTTTAAAGGACAAGAGTCTCGGGTGATACCGGAATTTTTTGTTGCCTCCATTATTTTCCTCTGGTGCCCGCACTTGAATGGAGGATATTGTTTGAAGATTGAAAATTATTAATAAAAAAGATGTTGTTTACTTATATATATATATATATATATTGGATATAAAAACTTATTATCATAACAAATGAGGCTAAAAGAAATTACAAATATATTTGACAAAATAAATTTCCTTTAGTCCAAGTTTTACATATAAGCTATAAAAGATTGCATATCATAAAATACACATGCAAACACTAGAAAGGGCACTCCTCTTAGGCCCTTAGAGAATTTATAAAGAAAAATATTGATCTAGTTAGATGTGTGTTATTCCCTCTCCTTGTCTCAACATCATAGCTCCATAATGGTGTTGCCTCCGCTTCAATTTGATCGATACCCAATCATGGTTAAAATATGCTTTATAGTTTATGTGTGTTTCATCTAATGACTTATTTAACCTACAACATGAATCCATTTCTTATTAACAAATTTGAAATGTTGAAATGAATATGGATGAATAAAAATTGAATGTAAGATCATGCCAAACCATTGTAGCATATTCAAATTTTGACTATTTGCATCATTCATTTGTTTTTGTTTATATGCATCATTCATTTGTTTTTTTATTATTTGCATCATTCATTTGTTTTTGGTCAGGACAAGTACCTTGATCATCTTGCAAGAATACACCATGTGAAATAAATTCTATATTTAAAAGTGATGAATGTTATCACACTAATAAGATGTCTATTACACTCTTCACGAAGTTTGTAGAAAAAAATGGAGCGCGGTTGGGAGCGAGTGGGAGGAAGCAGTTTCAAAAAAATTCGCCCTAACGGCTACTGAAAATAGCCATGGATGCAGATGGAGCAAAGGCCTTTCATCAATCATGGAGGACTGAACTATAGAAAAATCTTAGATGGAACTCGAAATGCTAATGGGTCACATTCCTGGAAGCAAACCCTTTTGAACAATGGCTCCTTTCAATACCCTTCACGGGATTTTAAGAAACACTGGTCTAATGGAAAAATGCGTGGGATCCTAACATCATCGTTAAAGCATAACCAAAAAATGTAGAATTAAAATCATAAGGAGATCAAGCGGGTTTTTGACTTCAGACAGATAGAAGGGAAGTTTTGGAGGCCCAAAACCCTGGAGAAGACGGAGGAAAATCCAGAAGAGGTATTTCCTGGAATAGAATTTGCAAATGCTACTACTATTTCAATTGATAATAATGCTTGGAGTGATTCTATCTCCTTTTTAGCGAGCCATGTTTTTTTTTCTGAAATGGGTGGGTAAATGGCCATCACTCAGCAAAATTAGGGATTGGTGTTATAAAAACTGGGGGCATGCTTTTACTCTGAAAACTATGGCTAATGGTTTTATCATAGTCACAACCCCAACCCCAAAGGACAAGGAATGGGTTATGAAAAACGGGCCATATATGATAGATGGTAAAGGCCTATACATTGTGGAATGGTCCAAAAACTTTGATCGAGAAAAGGAAAAGATCAAAGAATTGTCGATATGGGTGTTTTTACCAAACTTACCTCATGAATATTGGGGTTTTGAAACCCTAACCCTTATTGGAAATAAGCTAGGCTCCTTCTTAAAGGTCAAAGAATGCATAGTGGAAACAGATATGTCCACTTGCCCTAGGATTTTGATCTTATGGCAGGATGTTCACCCCTTGCCTAACACTTTGATAATTGCATCTAAAGTCGGCGAATGGAAACAGAGTGTGGTGGTGTTGGGAGAGAAGAATCCTCAGGGAAATGATTCAAAGGAAAATAAGGAGCAGGATGAAAATCATAATAGGATAGACAAAACATGAGACTAATCAGATTAACAATAAAATAATGCAAATTACTGAAAAAAGGAAAGAAGAATTCTCGGCAGACTCAGAGTTGCAGAGCCTTATGGTGGAAAGAGTAGAAATAACCTCATCATACATACATTCTTCTGAGCAAACACAAGATAGTATAAAGGACACCATTGATGTCATTCTGGCCAACAAATAGGGGCGGGGAGTTAATAGAATATCCTAAAAAGGCTCAAATCACAGAGATCTAGTAACTCCAGAGCAAACAGGAGAACACCTGGGATTAACTTTTAGTCATTAGGGGGAAGGAAAACTAGTGGATCACTATAATAGACTTGAGGAACACACCGAGAACACTAACACAGATTTAGAGGTCCCCAGGGGTGGATATTGCCAATCTGTTTGCTTGGCAACAGAGCTGGTAAATATTGGGGTTCCAACAACACAGGTGACAATTGTCGAAATGTCCAACAGAGCTTCGGAAATGCACTTGTAGAATGGAAATTTAGAGGATATTGAAGAGGAAATATTCAAATCTCACCAATAAGGAACTTAGAAGCCACCTTTAAAGTGGTGAAAGATAGTAGTGGCAGCATTGAATCTGATTCTGAAGACACTGCTCAATTAGAGACAGGGGAGGAGGATGATTTAGGCCTTTCAGATTCCTTTGGTCTAACTCATGTTAGGAAAGTCAAGCAATTTCCTTCTGGTAATACCAAACCCTCAGTAGGAGAAAAGAAGAAAAGGGGTCGAAAAACAAACAAGGCAGGGATTGCCTTGGCTGGGAATGCAGCTAACCAGTCTAAACTACTGCTTTCAGGGACGGGCTTTGCCCCTCCCCAATCATTATGAAAACCTTATCATGGAATGTCAGGGGCTAAAATACCCCTGACAAGATCCGCTTGATCAAAAGAGTGTTTGATCAAGTAACACCAGACATTGTTTTCCTACAAGAAACTAAGCTTAGTGGAGATGAATTAATTAGTTTTGCAAATAGATTGAGTAGGTGGAAAGTGTGCTCCTCAGAGGCTCAAGGGGCTTCGGGAGGATTGAGTATACTATGGACAGAGAATACTCTGGAAGTGATAGTTAAGGCTACTAACCGATGGTGAATCTGGATTGAAGTTAAGTCTAAACTGCTTCATACATGTTTCTAAGAAATTAATGTCTATGGCCTGAATAGCACAGCACATAAACAAGCTCTATGGTGCGAGTTAACAACTGTCCTCAGCAAAAACACAGATAAAATATTCTTACTTGGGGGAGATTTTAATGCAATAATTATCCCTTTGGAGAAGAGGGAGGGCGCGGTTGAAAAGGACAGAGCTAGAGGGACTTTTCAGAATTCATTATAGATAATGGTTTAATAGATCTAGACTTGAGGAATGGACAATTTACATGGACAAATAGGAGTGGCTTCCTAAATATTGTGGAGAAATTGGATAGGTTTTTATTGGTTGTGAATTGGGCAGCTACTAGTTGGACAAGTGTGGCTGAGATCTTAACGATCTCGGGGTCGGACCATTACCCAATCTGCATATGACTTCAAGTAGATCTAGCACCGGATCGAGCTCCTTTTAGATTCGAAGCTATGTGGCTTAGACACACAGCCTTTAAAGAGAAAGTCACACTTTGGTGGAAGGAAGCCCCGGAGAGGAAAGGATATAAGGCTTTCATTTTTGCTAAGAAATTACAATACTTGAAAGAGAGATTGAAGGGCTGGAATCGGGAAGCTTTTAAGAATATCTTTAAAGAGAAAGAGATCATTGAAAAGGAATTAGAACAGTTAAACACTACTATCATTGCAAATGGGATGTTAGAGGTATACTTTATGGAGGAGACTCGACTGAAAAAACTCCACAGTGAAGCGTTATGTCAAGAAGAGACCTTCTGGAGACAGAAATCTAGGGAGTTGTGGCTCAAAGAAGGTGATAGAAATACTGCTTTTTTTCATAATTTAGTTAAATTAAAGCGAGCTTAGAATAAAATTTTCTCCATTCAAGACAATGGTGGGAGGATTCTGGAAAAACCGGAGGAAGTTAATCAAGAAGCAATCAGATATTTCCAAAATAGTTTTTGGAGTGAGAACACAGCAATAAATCAGGATTTTGATCTTAGGGAAATCATACCGAACAGCATCTCTAATGCTCAAAATGATATGTTAAAGTAGCCATGCATGGTTAAGGAAGTTAAGAAATCAGTCTTTAGTATCGAAGCACAGAAGGCTCCTGGTCCAGATGGATTCTAAGCCTTATTTTATCAGCATTTTTGGGATCTAATTGGAAATGAAGTATGGGAAGTTGTAGAAGAATCAAGGGAGAGTGGGTTTCTTTTCCCAAATTTTAATAATACTTTCATCACCCTAATCCCTAAAAAGGAGAATAGGTTATCTTTTGACGATTACAAACCTATATCCCTATGTAATACCATTTATAAAATTATTGCAAAAGTCATGGCAAAAAGGTTGAAATTGGTTTTAAAGTCAATTAGCTTGGAGGAACAGAGTGAGTTCATTCCAAAAAGGTACATTCATGAAGGGATCATAATTGCTCATGAAATCACACACTCTTCATCACAATAAGGCAGATAAAATGATTATCAAAATTGATATAAGGAAAGCCTATGATGCTATAAATCGAGAGTTCTTAATTAAAGTGCTGCAGTGTTTTGGTTTATGTCAGGAATGGATAAGATGGGTGGAATGTTGTATTTAGACACCAAGGTTCTCAGTTCTAGTAAATGGAAGCCCACAGGGTTTTTTTAAGTCAAACAAAGGCATCCGTCAAGGAGACCCGATCTCACCCTTTTTGTTCATGATTATGGTAGAGGCATTAGGTAGACTTATCAAGCATAAAAGGTTAATAGGGGCTTGGAAAGGTATTAAGGTGGTGGAGGGGTTGGCCCCTTTCTCACATCTTCAATTTGTAGATTATACTAATCTGCTGGGAGAGGCTTCTTTACATGAGGCAAGAGTTATTAAAGAAACCCTGGATGCATACAGTATAGCCTCAGGACAATGCATAAAATGGCAGAAGTCTAAAATTTATTTCTTTAATGTAGACATCAGAAAATAGAGATCCATTTGTAGAATATTAGGGATTCAAAGTGGTAAACTACCTAGTAAATATTTGGGTATCCCACTATTTAAAGGTGCCTCTAAATCAAATATTTGGAAAGAATTAATTGATAAGTGCACAAAAAAGATGGAAGGGTGGAAGATAAAATGGCTAACCTTCGCCGGCAGAATTCTACTTCTCAAATCAGTCATAAATACGATCCCAATCTTCTTAATGATGTGTTTAAAGATCCCTAAGAAAGTGAACCAAACAATAGTTGAGAAAATGAGGAAGTTTTTGTGGAATGGTAAGAATGTGGAGGATAAAAGACCTCTCATTGCATGGAGTAAAGTGTGTAAACCAAAAGGTGTCGGGGGGTGCAGATTTGAGAGAGTGGAATCTGATGAACGAAGCTTTGGGAGCTAAGCTTGTGTGGAGCATCTTCCAAAACCAAGATGCACTTTGGGTAAAATTACTTAAGGCCAAATATTTGGATTCTATGGAAGCAAAGAGAATCCTTACTACCCCTAATCCTCGTAAAGGCTCAGTAGTGTGGAATTTTATAACCAGTTGTAGACCCATCATAACACAACACCTAACGTGGCAGGTTGGAAATGGAGATAGAGCTAAATTTTGGGAAGACTCTTGGAATGGATACCCAGTTTTATTCGATAACCCAGATTATCGGGATCTTAAAGCCCATTTGTCAGATGATTGGGGTATTCATGTAAAGGACTATGTAGAGTTAAAACAGGGACCCTTGGGGGCTAGATGGGTTTGGAAAGATTTTGAGGATCTTGGGCTCAGCATTAATCAACAGACAGTAATGAGAAGTATAATGGATAATTGGAGTATTAATATTATTAATGAGAGGAACTCCATCATTTGGTGTGCTGCCAACAGTGGTAATTATTTGGTTAAGTTTGGTTATCAGCTTTTACAAAGAGCAGAGGTTGAGGAAAAATGATTGGCTAGACTCTTACAGAGTCAGGAATGCCTCCCCAAAGCAGGGGCCTTTGCATGAGTGGATACAAAAGATAGAATTCTGACTGGGGTTCGAAGGCAGAGATTAGGCATGCCTAGACCAACAAGATGTTACCTCTGTGAGGAAGAGGAGGAATATGTTAATCACCTTTTTGTCACATGTAAAGTAACAGCAGAATGTTGGGAGATGCTCAGGAACAAATTGGGATGGCATGCTCCCCTACCAAATAACTTAAATCAAATGTTCTATGGATGGCCAAGTGCACCCATGAGGTCCACTTTCTCCTCTACATGGGCAGCAAGACCCTCTATCCTTATCTGGGAGGTGTGGAAAGAAAGAAATCGTAGACTCTTCCAGGATAAGAAAGATGATATAAATAGACTGAAACAAAGAATCAACCTTTCAATAAAAGAAAAGATCAATGCTCATGTAGAATCAATCTCATTATCAACTCCCTTCAGCAAAGTGGACCAGTCACTTCAAAGGGCATGGACTGGGTTAAAATGCAGAGTAGGATAATTAGGAGGAATTAGATTAAAGCAGCAGCAGAATAGGAAGGAAGTGAGTTGGTTGGCTCCTGAGACAGATTGGATTAAATCTAATTTTGATGGGGCTTCCCAGGGAAACCCAGGGCTATCACCTGTGCAGGGGCCATCCTCAGAGATAACACAGGAGAGATCCTGACCTATGGGGCATTAAGGTTGCAACAAAGAACAAATAACTCTGTTGAAGGCAATGTTGCCTTACTAGCAGTAAAGATGGGGGCAGCAATGGGAATAAAAAAACTACACTTAGAAGGAGATTCCTTGATTCTAGTTAATGTTTTAAAGAATGGTCGATCGGAGGCATGGCATTTACAACCATTGGCTAATTCTATTTTGAAAATTATTCAAAGCTTCTCAGAGTTTCGAATTACACATACATACAGAGAGGGAAACCAAGAAGCTGATATGCTCTCAAAATGTGTGCTCTCCTTTGATAAGGTAGGAAAGCTACAAATGGATATTTTGAAATCCAACGGTCAAATTTTGCATGATCAAATTTTTGAAGGAGGGGCTAACAGATGAGTGGCACTTTTAGTAATTAAGTATTAGGTGAGGTGGCACTTGGGATGACATCAGCATGATGATGCTTCCCCAAGTATTTTTTGGATACATCAATTAAGGAAACCGGCGGCGCATTATAATTATGATGTGACAATTAGTTTCAAATTGGGCTTTGCACTCGTGAGAAGTGTCATCATGGAGTAAGGATGTATTCGGGAATGAAATGCATTGATGAGTAAAGCTGAGATTTGACATCTCATGGCAATCGAAGGATAGGAGTTTTAATGATCGCTCAAATTCCAATGGTGCCTGGGTTTTTATTTAACTCTTCCTTGTTTGACTTTTACAGGAAATGTTTTATGCAGGTTTCCAGCAATAGAAAAATGCATGCCAATTTCATAGTTTCCATGAAGAGACAAATGAAGTCTTTCCCCAGAGCAGCTAGTAAGGAAAGAATCATGGGCTTGCTAAAAATCAAAACAGACATCATGGTGCAAGCAGTGTTGGGTGTTCTAGGCCCAATTTTTCAATAATTCAAACTTATGCACCGAGATAACATGGCGATCATTTCCATGGTAATGGCCTGGGGCTTGGAATTAGGAGAGCCCACAGACATAGTGAAGTGGGTGGTGGAGGCTCTATTTGATGAAGATCTATTGGGAGGATTAGAGACCATTTTTGAATGGGTGGTGCCTGGAAGGGGAAAAAATATTACAGAATGCATTTTCGATGATGTTGAAGCATATGAACATGGGGTGATTCCTTTTGTCCAATGGGTGGGCAAAGTAGGAAGTGTGGATTATTATAATCAGCGCTGGATTGAATGGAGTAAGATCAAAGCAAAGATACAAACAGTTAATGCACCATCAGTGGCTCTAGTCGTCGAAAGGCAAAGGGAAATCCTGAGGAAGGCTCGCTCTGTAATGCAGCGAAAGGCATGCTGCTTCCCAGCAAATTAACGGGCATGCATAGAAGAAAGGTGTTTTTTTTGTTAAAGTCATATTTTGATAGTCTAGCCTTCGTAAATTCTATATAAGCGGTTAAAATAGCCGGAGGGCTAGCACATGTTAAAAATATAGTGGGGTGTAGGGTTCTGCTAAATCTCTGTCAAATAGCACCCGAAGGGGTTTTTGTATATATATGCAAACAATATCAGATAGTTGCATAAGGCGGCTTCTCTCTGTTACACAACCATAGCTAGTTTTCCTGGATTAAGTTGTAATTTTCTCAAAAAATTACTGTAATGCTTTTATTTTAAAATATTAATAAAAAATCTCTATTACCGATCAAAAATAATAATAATAATAAGATGTCTATTACATTTCAAGAGTTTTGAGCCTCTTGCAAAAATATAGTGATATTATATGTTGTCTTTCACGTTGCATTTGAAACTAGGTAAAAGCACAAAGTTGTGTCACATTTCAGGCTAACTTATCAGCACAACTAAATTTGAGTATTTCTAGCTAAAACTTAATTTTTGTGAAACATATGGTCTAGCTAGATTCATTCTAGCTAAGTTAGATAAGCGGTTCAACTTTTCCAATTGGAAATGTCTATCAAATGCATGTTTTATACCAATTTGGGTCCAATTACCAAAGAAATAAAATTATTTCAGAAAAGTGATGTTTCAATAACCTCTACTCTTTTTAATGATATTTTAAAAAATACCCTTTTGTAGATCTCAGAGTTAAGATTATTGTCATATAAATTTTATAGTATTTTGATTAGATCTAATAATGATAATTTCAAAATACAACAAGTAGGTATTTTAACATTCGAGAAGATGTTTCTCCAAATAAATAAATAGTAAATCATATAAAAAACTAAAATTTATATTTAACACTAGAGGAGAGAGTCCTCTTCAAGAATGTGTAATTTTTTTCCTGGATGGTGTAGATTTGATAGGGGAAATTTGGTGGGAGATGAAAACTATCGATTGAGCAGTTATAACGGAGAAAATATACATTGAAAACCAATCTTTATTCTTTTTTGCACTAGCTATACATTTTATCTATAACATATTTTGAAATCATAGGAAAAATAGATTATTTGCATATACTTGTTTGATGGGAACTAGACCCCAGATTTTCAGTAGTTTTTCGCAATTAAAAAATGGACATCAAAAATTAAAAAACTATGCCAATTCTTGTTCAAAAAAAATTATAGGCATAAACTTCATCCAGTTTTACACATTTCATCAGTTTACATCATCCTCAAATTATAAACACAAATCTCACTTTATGTCGTTAAAGTTCAACAGATTGCATGTTGTTGACCTTTTCTTTTATAAAAGTGTGACACGGGTTTGTACTTTTACCCAACGGATTATTGACATGTTTTACATTCATCCAACGTGTTATGCAAACACCTCGGATCTCCTACATGGATATAGTGATACTGCGAAATCATAGAATTTGTTACTTTCATATCCTTCTACACGTTTTTTATAAATTCATGACACAAAGAAAGTTTGAACATAAAAGATTATGCTTTTCTTAAAATTGTAATAGGATAATTATGTTGGGAATGTATATATGGTAGAAGAGAACATATTCATTAATCTCTCTATATATAGTCGTGTAAACATACTCTAGTTTCGCACCACCCCAAATGGAAATGTACCTCTTATATCTATATATTGGGGAATAATTTTCATTTTGTATTTGCATGTTTCAGACTTTCTAGTTATAAATCTTGTAATGGTGCTACAAAAGTTTCTTAAGGAAAATGCAAGAAAGTGATATATTATCCGAGCGATTAAATTGAACTAAAAATGCAGTTGGTAAGTCGCTCTATTATTTGTATCAGTAATAGTAAATAGTAAAAGTAATCAATGTAATTTCAAGTATGATGATTAATTAGCTCTATTTGACAAATTTTCACAAGATGATATTACTTTTAAATTTTAAAAATAAATGTTATGCATCTTTAAATTGAACAATTCAAATCTTGAAGATGGTGGGATCAACTTAGAATTATTGAAAGCTCCATACGAGATCTCATTCTTCTTGGCAGTATCATACATTGAGCTTCCTTAATAAGGAGAGAGATTAGAAGCCTCAAGGTATGCAATAAGTTATACAAGATCTCATCAAATCCTCAAGGTGTGAAATTTGCAGCTACAAGATAAGAAATAGTAAAATCCTCAAGATGCACAATATCACATCCGTTAGATAATTATGGGCCTACAATGGAGAGATAATTAATCCAAGAGACCTTGTTCTATATCAAATTATTTGTAGATAATCCGCACATAGAATCATAAGGAGAACAATCAAGTGCATTGCTAGATATAGAAATTCAATGGAAAAGAAACCAAATTACCAAATGTCATTCAATAATATAGAGATAGAATTATTCTATTTGTGTATCTTAAGATGATTGATTATGCATAGGACCAAAGGAAATTGATTAAAGCAGTAAAAAAGATTTATGCAGTACCTATGATAACATTAGAAGTTTTGAGGACCAAAAATGGAATTCCTTACATAGTGAGTGCAAGTAAAGATGGTTCCCCTTATTCAGTCCATATTACTAATATTATATCTACTAGATATGCTAAGAAGCCTTTGGAATGGGCTAGACTTAAACATCACACACTAAGCTTTGACCACTTATCTGGATGTGGGCCTAGTCCTTCCACTTTCCCTTTCACTCTCATCCATTCCGTGCACTTTTCTGTTGTGATTGTCCTTTGCCCCATTCCCATTTCTAAGCACATGATTTGTTCACACCGTTATCATTCTCGTTACCGCATGAAATTGAATATTCAGGGAGATGCAAAAAAATGAGTCATCTATCCTGGCGCAAAAATCATTATGGCAGATGCAAAAAATGTGCTATGACATACCAAAATACATAGCATGCACGCATAACACCATATAAAATGATGAATACCAACTAACGTGTGGGAGAAACGGATGATAACAGTGTTAAAGAAATTTTAAAATTTTTGCTAACTTTTATGGAAGCAAAAACCAAGGATGGACGTTAGTTGTGATATTTAAAAATTTTGTTGACTTTTACTCGCCCAGTTAGTCTTAAAAAATTTGTTCTTGTACAACAATATGATTTTAATAAATCTGTGAGTTTTTAAAAAAATTAAAATATGTTTATGGGGCCAATATATTTTAAATAATTTTATTAGTTTTGACCTTGATAAGTAATAATTTTTGTATATTAATTTTTTCAAAGTGTTATTTTAATTTGTATCATAAATTATACATATTCAAAATTATGTATAATTTATTTTTTACCTTTTATATATTATATTTGATGACATGTAACTGATTGAATGTTTGACAATGTTAAGTTGAAGATAATGCAAGACATTAAATATGTTAAGGGTTTGTATTGTCATTGATGTCAACTTGATATCATCTGTACGATCATGTACATAATGCCAAAGACTTCAGAGAACCAAAGGAACAAAGGTTATGCTTTCAGCAATACATAAAAGTCACGTATTCACTGAGTGAAAAACAACACCGACAGAGTGCACACCACCGGTAAAGGCAAAGAAGAACAGTCATAGTGATACCCGACGATCAGAAGATAGTGTTGCCCGATGAAGCAAAGCCACAGTGATGCCTGATGAGTAAATTTAGAAGGTTGCCCGACAAGTAAAATTCCAATGATGCCCAATGGACGGAGATCACGAAGCTAACTGGAGTCTCACCGACGGAACTGTCAGTTGTCACAAACAACTAACTATAGAGTTGACTTACAGAACAAAGAGTTCAAAAAATGACAAAATATCTAGCTGGAAAGAGCTAAAGATAGACTTAACTGGTTGTTTTCTTTGTTTTATTCGACCAGAGTTAAGTGATTGATTTAAAGATGATTTGTCCAGTTAGCAAAAAGATAATTACAAGACAAATCAGGATTTATGCTTTAAATCTAATTGGTTGGATTGTTTTTCACATCAAGAAACAGTGAATATCATGTCTATATAAGAGACAAGCTTAATTCATTTACGAATGGGATTAAGGGGAGTGAGTAAAAGGAGGATGCTGAAGAGAAACTAATGAAGAACTACTTCATAAAGTCCTAATCAATCAAGCTGAAGGAGAGCTAAGGAATTTTGCAGACACCAACGAACAGTGAAGCACAACATCACAGAGTAGAAAGTGTGGAGCACAAAGAATTGAATTGATACATTGATCAAAGACGTAATGTACTTAAATAGATCTAAAAATCTGCAATTCAAAGTTGCATTAGAAATAGGTCATAGTGTTTTAGTTTAACCATTGAAGCATCAAGTCTCTTAACTGAGCAGGACTTAACAATCTTCTATATATTGAGGTACATCCCAAGGAGTGCCAAAAAAGGTTGATTCATGAAAGTATCATTGGACTTGCCTGATACCTATTGACAGTCTAAGGAGGATGATTAAAGGATGGTAGCAATAGATGCCTGATACTAAGTGACAACCTCTATGTATAAAATCCTCTAACAAGGTTGCACTTAGCAATGTGTTTGTAACCTTTAACAGGGTTGGCTCCTAACAGGGCTCACTTTAGAAGAGTGAAAAATTTGGGTATCGGTCCCAGTGGTTTTTCCCTTAACAGGGTTTCCACATTAAAAATTCATGTCTTATGTGTGTATGATTCATTTCTTTATTGTTTAATTGTATCGGACATAGTTAAACACTGGATTGATCGGTATACTCTGCTTATTTACTGAGTTTCAGTAAATAGTTATACTGCTTATCGATAATCATGAAAAGAATAAGGGTTGATAGAGAACACCGAGAGACAGTTAATCATTATAATTATTTCATGGCATGCATCTTGTAGGGACTTAATAATCTGAGGTTTATTGATTGGTGGTTAAGTTTGAAGGATAATTTTTGAGGCCACTGATTCACCCCCCCCCCCCCCCTCTCAGTTATTACTAACAATTTGTATCAGAGCTTGTGTGCTTAGAAAGGAAGGTTTCAAGACCTAAGTAAAGATCACAAAATTAACAAATGAGATGTGCCCAAGTTGAACAAAGACAACTTTGCTTCATGGAAAAGAAGGATAAGACTCCACTTATCAAGTATTGTTAATGATGTTACTCAATTCCTAGATACTGAATATGTGTTTCCTACAGGAGTATTGATAGTAGATCAATTGAGAGGGAAGCATGAACACAACTGCATGGTTATAGAGCTTTCTTCCTCACTCTCTGATGCTGAATTTGAAGATGTCAAAGATTGTAAAACTGTAAAGAAGATGTGGGACAAACTGAAGCTTGTACATGGAGGTGATACAAATGTTCTGAGAGCCAAGGCAGAAAGCCTTAGAGGAAAGTTTGATGATCTCAGAATGAAAGAAGGAGAAAACA
>MU224257.1:1339590-1358827 GCA_018584345.1 Thuja plicata | reverse complement strand
ACATCAACATGCCAACTAGACATGTACACTCACACTTAATTACATTATTTGCAAGAAAATACATTTTACAAAACAAATAATAAGAATAGGAATTATCCAAGGTTGAGACACCTTATTCCTAACATTAAAATCATTAAATATATTAATTTTTCATATAATAAATTAATTATAGTAAATGAAATAAGTTTTCTAGTTAAATGACAGAACTCAAAAAATATATGTTATAATTTTATGATATAATTATTATAATAATGATATATAAACATAATATTAATAATTGAAAAAATCTATATTATTATATAAAAATATATATTAGAATATTATATATAATAATTATATTGATATAATTATTTATTTATTTTGATGGGTAATAGGTCGTAGCCAATAATTGTTACTAAAAATTTATGAAATTTTACACCTCAGTTCAGTGTGGGCACCGGGAGTAAAGAACTGAGTAAGGAAAACCTCTGGTATAGCCCAGAACTTTTTAAAAGTTTGGTTAATTATGAATTTACAACTCCCACTTCTAACAATTGCGGTATAGTGATAGTAATATCATCGTATCTTTACAATACAATCAAAGTGTCACTTGGAGTTAGTGGCTTTACATTACAAAATTTGTGATCCTCTATTCGATTGGATCATACATAGGAGATTACATTTTACATACTTTATTCACTTATATTTTACATACTTTCTCCTTTGCATACTTAGGAGATTACATTTATCATGCTTTAAGTTACAAGGGAGAGGAGCTTCATTGCTCCCCTTTCATTCTTTCTCCATTGTTACCTCTTCTTATTAATATTCCTTAGAATCCCCACACCTTCCTCTATCATATTAAATTTTTCCAAACCTATATACAATCATGGTAACTTACCTACAGCTACTAAGTTATTTGTTAGTAAATCATATCATTGTGTCATCGTAGACCTCCCATAACATAGAATTATAATAACAATCATTTATATCCATATTAGGCATTAGCTAGGAAAAGATAGCATATGCATAAGATCATGATAATGACTTTTCAGTGAGCATACAATGGTTCATACATAACCAGAGTATACTAATGTGAATATAAATGTATCCAAAATTGTTAGAAAAATATTCACACATATAACCATAAAGACTAAAGCTATTAAGTGTTTACATACATGTGTGTGTGTGTGTGTACACATACATATACATGCATACATATATATAGATATATACTTACATATATATATATATATATATATATATATATATATATATATATAAACACGTTGAGCAGTCAAGCAAAGAGACATTAATGAAAATTCATAGCCCAGTATAAAGGAATCAGTAAAAATATAAATGTCACATGTGATCATAACAAGTATAACCGCCAACACTAGAAAGCCCAATGAAGAATAGCTAACCATATCAAAAGCAATAAAAGGGACTCGATCCACCACAAATCAAAACAGAACCCAAAGCAATCAGGGTCAAGCCAAAGAACCTCATAACTAGGGTGGCAAAGAGAGCTTAAAACCATTAAAAATGAAGGAAAGAAAAAGAAAGAACAGATGTGTGTGTGTGTGTGTGTGTGTGTGTGTGTTTATATATATCTCAGAACAGACGAACGAAGATGACGAAATGGAATAACGAAAAAATCAGCAAAGACAACCATACAATGACACAGAGAACATAAAAGAAAAAGGAAAACCATGAAGATGCAGGGAAAAAATAAAAACGGAAAAGATAGAAGGAAAATAAAAAATCCACCAACACAAGAATAAATATAAGTCCATGAAAGAAGATAATACAATTTTGAGCCAAACAATTGATATAATTAAAATAACTACTATAATAATGATATATAAATATAATTAGTATTAATATTAAAATTTAGATTAAACTATTGACTATAAATTCTATTAGATTAATATTTATATATATGTTATCGATTAGAGGCATGTGGTTTTATTCATTTTAGGCTTATTGTATCTTCTAGAAGGATAAATCTTACACGTTCTCTTCTTTTCTTTCCCTTTTCCCATTTTATCTTTTTAATGATGCAACCATCCAAATTTCTCTATCTTTTAATTTATGATCTTTCGTTCATAATTTTATCTTACTGTCCACTTGATCAATAAAAGAGATATTCTATTTATATTTCTCTACCATCAAAGTAACATTGGATTTCACAATCTTCCTCTTTAGGTAACAAAGATAAAAAAACCTACTTTCCTCATTTTATGTTTCTATAGGTTGAATTACATAGTGTTTTTTCAACCTACACAAAACTTATTTAATAGTTTTTAATTTTCTTTTTAATGCTCACTTGATATTATCTCAAATGGGTGGTTGGATTTAGTGTTTAGGGACTATTTTAGGGTTTAGGGTTTTGAGCTTAGAGAGGGATAGAGTGAGAGGAGAGGAGAGGTAAAGGGGGAAGAGACGGGGAGGAATGTAGATTTGTTGGGGTTAATGGCATAGGGATTAGGGTTTACAGTTAGAGAGGTGGGTGGGGGAGAGGGTTAAGGTCTTAGGGCTTAGGATTTATGATTTAGGAACTAATATAGGGTTTAGGGCTTAGGGTTTAGGATAGAGGGATTAGGGATTCGAGCTTTGAGAGCCCGATAGAGTGAAAGGAGGGGGGAGGGAAAGGGGGAAGGGAAAGGGATAAGGGGAGAGTGCTTAGGATTAATGGTGTAGGGCTTATAGCCTTATGTCTATTTGTATCTTTCATTTCTTCTCTCTATTTCTAGATAATACTCACTCGAGTTATTTTTGTCTATATATGCTTAGATGAGAAGTTATAACATCAAGTCTATACGAATTGTAATAGATGAATATTAAAAATAGTTAGACTGGAGGGAAATGATTGTTTCCATCTACTCCAATTCTTTACCACTCATTAATATGACTATCATTGTCCCTTAAAGACAACTATAAGTATAAGAAGCAAGATGATTGAATATTGTACAATAAGTGTTGGGACAAACCGCAACCATAGGATATTGTACAATATGTTTTCATGGTCCTCTCTACCCATTTTTAGGATTTTTCACTAATGGAAGGCCAAGATATGTATTTTTTTCTCTCATTGGTTACTCTAGGTAGGGTTTCTACCAGTTTCAAAGAAATTGACATAAATTTTTCAAAACTTTTCCTTGGAGAACACGTCATTTTATCTTTTTGGGTGGGCCAACACATTACATTTTCCCAATTTTGCAAGGGGGAAAAGATATCTTTGCGAAATGGTGAATTTTGTGCCATTTCGCACTTCCTTCTTTTGGCTCGCCGAAGTTAAGTGTGAAATGATGAAATATGTCATCATTTCGCATAGATGCCTATTTTCCCTTGCAAAATTGTGAAATTAGGAAAATGTGGCGTGTTGGCCCATCGAGGAAGATAACGTGACGTGTTTACCCTAACAGAGTTTTGAAAAAATTATGTCAATTTCTTTGAAAGTGGTAGAAACCCTACCTAGAGTAACAACTATTTGCAACTAATGTTAACAATTCATGTTTGCAACTAATATTAACAATGTGTGTGTTCTATACCCATCACACATGTTGGAAACTTTTGGCCAATGACAGCGTCAAAGTAGTGAAGGCCAGTGTTAACAACAAATCTACCCATGTTGAAGGAAATATACATTTATAATAACAAAATATTCATTTCAATGTAATAACAATCTCTCTTGTGACTCTGATAATAAAAAAACAAAGAGAAGCACAACTTAAAGAGAGAATAATGATGGATTGAATAATGGGCATGGTTCCCTGCCTGACCAATTATCTATTGATGTGGGTGTCAAGCCTAACAATTTCTCAAAGCTGCTACATTTTGCCAATAAAAATGTCACAAAGTGAAGTGCAAAGGTGTTACCAGACAAAAAAAATCACCATGTTTCATCTTTGAGTGTCTTATCCATCATATTTATTTATATGTGAAATTTACCCAATTGTCCATCCATTCTATTGAGCTTATCTTATCTTGAATTTAATAAGTTTAAGATTTTTTAATGCAAGGACTATAATGCATCCCGTCATATTTTTTCATTAATTGAATATAGTTGTATTCTTACTTTGAAATTAATTAATAAATACATCAATGATACAATCTGATGTCTGCATAGACAATTTGTGATGAAAGTCCTTATGAATATTTCCATTTATATCATTAACTGTTGAAATTATTTAAACCAAGACTGACTTGAAAGATATTTATTATTTTACGCTTCTTTCAGCCGCTCAAGGAACCCTCAAATGAGCACAGGTTATCAAATACTACAATTTGGAAAATTGATTGGAGCACCTATTGGCTATTTTTCCACCATTAGCCCAATATAGATAACCGGTCTGAGATATCTTTTCTATGGACTAAAACTTTGTCAAGGAAAAACAAGTCATCTTATCTGCATTTTGCTATTTTGCAAGGAGAAAAATGGTGAAGGTCAACAAGTCAACACTATAGGGTGGGATAACCCTTGGTGTTATCCCCATTTTGTCATTTCACAATTCTCTTCAAACATAGGTGCAAAATGGAGAAACTAGTTAGGCTTTTCCACGTGGATACAATCATAATTTTGGTTGTCACATTGGGTGGGCCTAGCACCCCCGTTCTTAAAAGTATATGGCTTGGGAATTTTCAATTAGATAAACGGCTCCATATTTGTCATCATTTCATATTTTCCTCTTTCTTCTCATCAGAGTTAAATGTGAATCGCACGGTCATTGGGTCAAAACCATGTCAATATTTGCAAGGTGGGATAACCCTTCATATTATCCCCATTTCACAATTTCACAGTGGACGAAATGACACCTTGTGAAATGGCAAAAAATTTCCATTTTACAATTTTTCTGTCCTCTGTGTTGTTAGCTCTATTTTGTCCAATGTTCATCGTTTCAACTTTGGCATCCATAGTTACCACTCAAGGAATGATAACAACAACATTTTCAATCATAAGGTAGTCAGTTGCACTAGATTGCTTCCCACCAGTTAAAATATTCCACACATCTAAAGTTCAAGAGGGGCAAATTTACAGCCCAGAAGTCAATTACTCTCTCATGGTTGTGTGTCCAACTATTCTATTAGGATTCAAAATCCAAAAGAAAATTGGGAATGCCTATGGTTATGTCTAAATCTTCAACTCTTCTTACAAGCACAATATTAAAACTATCTTGACAGAATGGGGAAACTTTAATATTATTATTCAAAAGAAGCTACATATGTATGTAGGGAGACATTCACATTCCTTACAATAAATTACCAGATAATTTGATCTTCGAGACCATTTTTAATGGTATTGTCATTCAAATTATATGTACATTAAAATGAGGTTAAGCCATGTGCATCTTTAGAGTATAGTGATCAATATCAATGGCTTCGTTGTTATGACAATTTGCTCTCATTTATAACATTTTTCCCTATTCATTAAGGGTATTCGGACAATTTTGAGCATCATGTAGCTACAATTGCCTTTGACTTCACTAGTAAATATCAGTACAAAATATGTAAGCATAGACAAGGAACATGAATTATTTGACAGAAGGTCATGATTATAGGATATGCAATATCTAAAACCATAGACAAGGTGCATAAAAGGATGAATAAATTTTATTTGGTGTTGTAGATATAACTGCCCTAGTACACATGTATGTAAAATGTGGAAGAATAGACAAGTCATTTGGATTGTGGTCAAATAGATTCAATGATTACATGATATGCACTAAATCGATTTGTTGAAAAGGCTTTAGAGACTTTCAAGAAAATGTAAATGCAGTTCTAAAGTCAAATTTTTCAACCTTTGTCGGCATCCTCCAAGAATACCAAAATGAGAGCTTTGGAACATAGTATGGGCATCCATCAAAAATTATGGAAAGGATTTTTTTCAGATTTGTGCAAAAATTCAATGTTAAAAATATGCAAGAAAAAATTAAAAATAGAGATTCGTAAATCATACCTAAATTTAAATCTAGTTGATGACCACACAACTGTGTCTTTGTATTGGACAACCATGTGTCTGTTATAATAACTGAGAGGGAGGGTGAATCAGTGGCCTCAAAAATTAATTCTTAAATCATCCCAAAAACATATTACCATATTTATAAGCCTCTAGTTATATTCAGTCCTACAAGATGATTGTCTTGAAATATTAATAACAAATAGCTACTGCTCGGATTACTCTTTCAAACCTTATTCTTACTTTTACCGATTAGCAGTCTTTCTATTTACCAAAATATAGTAAATAACTAGTGTATACTGATAAATCCAAATTTACTTATGTGAAATGCAAAACAATAAAGTAATGACTCATAAACACATGACACATGTATTTTTTACGTGGAAACCCTGTTAAGGGAAAAACCACTGGGACCGGTAACTCAAATTTTCACTCTTCTGAAGTGAGCTCGGTGAAGAGCCAACCCTGTTAAAGGTTACAAGCACACTGTTAGGTGTGACCTTGTTAGAAGATTTAAATAAATATTTTGTCACTTAGTATCTGGCATCTAATGCTACCATCCTTGATCAAACACTCACTTGCCCTGTCAATAGGTATCAGGCATATCCAATGCTACTTTGTATGATCAAACTTATTGATACTCCTTGGGATGTATCTCAATTGGAAAAGACTTTGAAGTCCTGCTCTATTATGAGACTTGATGCTTCAATGGTTAAATTGAAACAGTAAATTGATCTGTTCACATATACAACTAGAATTACAAATTTTCAGATCTATTGTAAGTGCATTACCTTTCTGATCAATGTTATCAATTCAATACCTTTGCTCCACATTGTTCTACTTTGTGATGTCGTATCACTGTTCTTCAGTGTCTACAAAATTTATCTCTTTCCTCAGCTTGATTGATCAAGTCTGAATGAAGACTTTCTTCTCCTTCAGAATCTCTTTAGCATCTATTTTCTTGTCACTCTCCTAATTCACATTGAATTAGCTTGTCTCTTATATAGACATGATTTCACTGTTTCTTGGCTTTCTTGATCTCGGCATGATCCACAATTCTCGCCAATTAGATTTAAATCAAAACTCTTGTTTTATCTCATAGAGATCTTCTTGCCAACTGGACTAAGTAGCTTTAAATCCTTTACTTATCTCTGGCTTTCTCTTTTCGATTAAAACAATGATAAGTACCAGTTAAGTCTATATTTAGCTCTTGACAGCTAAGCTTTTTGTCATTTTTGAACTCTTTGTTTTGTCGGTCAATACTTTAGTTAGTTCTCGGTGACAACTGACTTTTCTATCGGTGAGACTTCAGTTGTCTTCGGGATCTCTGTTATGTTGTCTATCCGTCGGGCAACACTGTAAATATGTCTGTCATGTTACACTATGATTTTGCTCGTCAGGTAACACTGTGACTTTTCTCATTGGTAATGTTGGTTTTTCTCGTCGGGTAACACTGTTATTTTTCTCTCATTGGATTACTCTATCCATCGGTGTGCACTCTGTCGGTGTATACAATCACTTTGTGAATACTTAACTTATATGCATTACTGATAGCATAGCCTTTGATTCATTGGTTCTCTGAAGTCTTTAGCAGTATGTACATGACCATACAGATTATATCAAGTTGACATCAATGACAATACAATACATTAACTGATTTAATGTCTTACAGTAACTTTCTGTGTCTTGGTGATCATCAACTTAACATCTTCACACATTTAGTCAGTTATAGTTCATCAATCTCTTCCTTTGGCATTGATGGCAACACACTGCATTATCACACTATATTATCACTAATACAATATAAAATATAATAGTTGAAGTTCATCAAACTACCAATCTTATGTACTATAACCAATACAAATATCTGGTCCTCGGTAAGCTCACATGGCTTAGATTTGATTCTTGCAACTCTCTTTCTATATTTAATCCCTTTACTAGATATATGTAGAATCTTTATTCTTCTAATGTGATGTGTTCTCTTCATGTGTCAAACTCTCTCCCTTCGACTGTTCTATTTTCTTGTTCTCTTCTTGTGTCAAACTCTCTCTCTTTGACTGTTCTCTTTTCTTTTGATGTCTCTTGTCAGCAATTCTCTCCTTTTGTATGTACTCTCCCTTTCTGGTTACATCTCTCCCTTTGGATAATACGATAATGGATATAATCTCTCCCTTTAACATCAATTCCAAACAAATATTTGACAGTAATGCCAAACAATCCTTTCTATCCATAATATATTCCTTGAATTTCCCAATCCATCAGCAATATAACAACTCTGGTGTTTGGAGTAGATAAATACCTTGCTGTATACAGATGTATCTTTGAATTCCATCTCTTTGCTTGCATCAACATGACTGATATTTTGATAATATGTAGGCTAATGCAGCCTTCTAGTCATCTTACTGACCAGTAGACAAGGGTCTGACCCCTAGTCTCTTTCTCAAGTACTCAAATGTATCCTTGGGCAGTGGCTTGGTGAATATATCAGCTAATTGTTCCTTTGATTGTACATACTCATGTATCACCTCCTTTGCTTGAACTTGTTCTCTCAAATAATGATACTTGATTGCAATATGCTTTGTCTTAGCATGCATGACTGGATTCTTGGAAATATTTATTGCACTGGTATTGTCACAATATATAATATTGGTTTAAGAATTTTCATATGCATACCTTCCAGTAATTGTTTGATCCATGCAATATTTTAGCAATTTGCAGCAGCAGCAATTTACTATGCTTCTGCAGTAGATTAAGAGATGCATCCTTGCTTCTTGTTGATCCATGTGACAAGTTTGTCACCCATAAAGAATGTTCCTCCAGTTGTGCTCTTTTGTTCATCAATGTTTCCAGCCTAATCAGCATTGGTAAAGACCTTAAGTTCAAATTTGTCTTCTCTTCTATACCATAAGCCATAGTCCTCAGTATTCTTTAGATATCTTAGGATTCTTTTCACAGCAATCATATGTGATTCCCTGGGATTAGCAAGATATCTTGCAACTATTCCTACTGCATGTGCAATATCTGGTCTAGTATGTACAACATACATGAGTTTTCCAATCATTGATCTGTACAAAGTCTGATTTACCTCAGGTGCCTTGTCCTCATTTTTCAGATTACATCCAGTTGCCATCGGTGTTCCAACTGGTTTGGAATCTTCCATCTTGAATATTTTCAATACTTCCTTGATGTATTTAGATTGTGTAATGAAAATGCCTTCATCTTGTTTTATGATCTATAGACCAAGAAAGAACTTGATTTCTCCAAACATAGACATCTCAAACTCTTTGCTCATTTCATTTGCAAATGATTTGCATAGCATAACATTGCCTCCAAATATGATTTCATCAACAAATATTTCAGCAATCAAAATGTTAGCATCAGTATCTTCCTTCAAATAAATATTATTGTTTTCACTAGTTCTTACAAATACAATACTTATGAGATAGGAATGAAGTCTTTCATACCAGGCTCTTGGTGTTTGTTTCAATTCATACAAGGCTTTGTGTAGTCTACATACCATGTTTCTCTTGTCTGGATCAACAAACCCTTCTAGTTTCTCAATGTATACCTCTTCTTCAAGTATTCCATTTAGGAATGCAGACTTGACATCCATCTGGTATACCTTGAATCCTTTAAATGTAGCATAAGAAAGTAATATTCTCACTCCTAGCCTAGCAATGAGTTCAAAGGTTTATGTATAGTCAATGCATTCTTCTTGTGCATACCCCTTGCATACTAGTCTTGTTTTGTTTTTGGTGACTTCTCCATTCTAATTCAGCTTATTTCTGAATATCCATTTTATACCGATAACATTCTTGTCATCTGGTCTCAGTACAAGTGTCCATGTCTTTTTTTTTTCAATCTGCTCAATTTCTTCATTCATAACACTAATCCATTCTTTATTATCAAGTACAACATTGACAGATTTTGGCTCAAAATCACAAATTAGACATCTTGTGTTTAGAGACTTACTTTTGGTTCTTATACCATCCTTCTTGTCTCCAATGATCTGGTTTTGTAGATGGTTCCTTCTGACATACCTAGCAAGTACAAGTTCATTTCTTTGTCTATCATCTTGCTCATCATTGTGTCCTTCATTCTGATCTCCATCACTTGGTGCATCATCTTGAGCAATATCCTAGTTTTTCGGTATTTGCAGCCTAATGCTCAGGTGCAATATTTTGTTCCTCGGGAGCTATACATTATTGTTCAGGTAGAGTGTTAGGTTCTTCATTGTAAACAAACCTGTTGTAGTCCTCTGGTTCTTTTGTTCTTTCCTTTTCATTCTTCTCTACAAATTCATCTATCCTTACATTTGCACTTTCAACAATTTTTTTAGAGGCTTTATTGAGACATTTATAAGCCTTGCTCTTGGTGGAATACCCTAGAAAGATACCTTCATCACTTTTGAATTCAAATTTTTCATTTCTATCATCTTTTAAGATATAACATTGACTACCAAAGATCTTGAAGTAACTTACATTGGGTGTGTGACCATACCATAGCTCATAGGGTGTCTTCTTGGTGTCTTTCTTCAATTGTACTATGTTCAATGTGTAAATAGTAGTACTAGCAGCTTCCCTCCATAAGATTTGGGTGATGCATTTCTCTATCATCAATGTCCTTGGACAATAAACAATGGATTTGTTCATTCTTTTAGCAATTCCATTTTGTTGTGGTGTTCTCGGTGCAGAGACCTGTCTTTTGATACCTGCTTATTGAAAAAGTTAGTGAATTCATCTGAAATAAATTCTCCTACTTTATCTAATCTTAAGCATTTCAATTCCTTACCACTTTTTTTTTCTACAATTTCTTTGTCCCATTTAAACTTCTTGAATGCTTCTGATTTATCTTTTAGAAAGATAATTGTCATCATTCTAGAGTAATCATCAACAAAGAGAATAAAATATCTAACACCATAGTAACTCTTTTTCCTCATGGCTCCACATAGATCAATATGGACTAATTCTAGAATGGCATCAGATGTATGGGTTTTTCTTTTAAAACTAGACTTTGTCATCTTACCTTTTTGACAATTTTTGCACATGATATTGTATGGCTTTGACATTCTCGGTAAGCCTCTTACATTTCTCTTTTTTCTTATCTTTATCATGTTATCAAAGTTTACATGACACAATCTTTTATGCCACAACCATATGTCTTCGTTTCTACCCATTAAGCAAGTGGTGTCAGTATCATTCAGA
This sequence comes from Thuja plicata, assembly GCA_018584345.1. Lineage (NCBI taxonomy): Eukaryota > Viridiplantae > Streptophyta > Pinopsida > Cupressales > Cupressaceae > Thuja > Thuja plicata. The sequence continues at coordinate 1,347,685 of MU224257.1, read as the reverse complement.
TAGAATAAGTTACCTTTTGTCTGCTCATCGGTACCAATCAAACTTCCTAATTCATTGAAGATCTTTGCCTTCTTATTTTTAAATGCTACTCTGTGACCTAAATTATTCAATTGAGAAACACTCAATAGATTATAATTCAATCCTTTCACCCAATAAGCATTTTCATATTTTATCAGGTTATTCAACATTATATTTTCTTTACCTTCAACTGGACAAGGTTTTTCATTACCCATTCTTACTGAACCATTATTATAGTATTAAAAAGTCTTAAACTTTTTTTTTCACCAGTCATATGGTGAGTGCAGCCACTATCTATGATCCAGACATCATTTTTACTAACTTTAGATATGAGTGCAGTTTTTACATACCTTTCTTCATCATCATCTGAATCATCTTTTACTCCCACAAACACCATCTCGATGTCTTCATCAGATTCAGTGTCAGTATCTTCATCTTTGCATGTATCTAGGTAACTAACCTTCTTTCCTTTATCCTTATAGTCTCGGGTATCTCTTCTTTCTGATTGTCAGTTACTTCTGTAATCTCAGTTATCACCTCTGTCAAACTTCTTTTCAAATGATCTGTCATTACTTCTATCATATTTTATCATGTTAGGACATCTTGCAGTAAAGTGTCCAATCTCTTTACAATTAAAACATGCAAGTGGTAATTTACCTTTGTATTTACCTTTGCCTCTCTGCATTCTTCTAGCCATAATGCTTCAATTTCATCAAGATCTTCTTCTTCACTTTCACTTTCACTATATTTTCTTATAGTGTGTTTATGACTTGATTTACTTATTCTCAAAGAAGATTTGAATGCAGACTCTATGTTTGGTAAGACACTATTATCAAAATTATTCATCTCAAATGAAATCAGTATTCCAATCAAACTATCTAGAGTAACATTGTTATTTGATATTACTCTCATTTCTTGTATGGCAGATACTCTAATAGCATAAGTAGGCAGTAAGGTTCTTAGAATTTTACTTATCACTGTCTCTTCTTCTAGTACACCTCCAACTCCTCGGATAGCATTGACTACCTCTTTAATTCTTGTGTTTTACAGTGTGATGTTTTCACCTTCTTTCATTTTGAGATCATCAAACTTTCCTCTAAGGATTTTTGCCTTGGCTCTCAAAACATTTTTATCACCACCATGTGCAAGCTTCAATTTATCCCACATCTGCTTTGCAGTTGTGCATGCTTTGACATCTTCAAATTCAGCATCGGAGAGTGAGGAAGAAAGCTCTATTATCATGCAGTTGCGCTCATGCTTCTCTCTCATTTGTTCAACTGTGAGTGCTCCTGTGGGAAACACATATTCAGTATCTAAGTATTGAGTAACATCATTTCCAATACCTGATAAGTGGAGTCTTATCTTGCTTTGCCATGAAGCAAAGTTATCTTTGTTCAACTTGGACACATCTCATCTGTTCATCTTGTGATCTTTATCTTAGGTCTTGAAACTTTCCTTCTAAGCACATAAGCTCTGATACCAATTGTTAGAATAACTGAGAGGGGGGTGTATCAATGGCCTCAAAAATTAATCCTTAAACCATCCCAAAAACTTATTACCACATTTATAAGCCTCTAGTTATATTCAATCCTACAAGATGATTGCCTTGAAATATTAATAACAAATAACTACTCCTCAGATTACTCTTTCAAACCTTATTCTTACTTTTACCGATTAGCAGTCTTTCTATTTACCAAAATATAGTAAATAACTAGTGTATATCGATCAATCCAGATTTACTTATGTGAAATATAAAACAATAAATTAATGACTCATAAACACATGACACATAGATTTTTAACGTGAAAACCCTGTTAAGAGAAAAACCACTGGGACCGATAACCCAAATTTTCACTCTTCTGAAATGAGCTCGGTGAAAAGACAACCCTGTTAAAGGTTACAAACGCATTGTTAGGTGTGACCTTGTTAGAGGATTTAAATAAATTTTTTTTCACTTAGTATCTGGCATCTAATGCTACCATCATTGATCAAACACTCACTTGCCCTGTCAATAGGTATCAGGCATATCCAATGCTACTTTGTATGATCAAACTTTTTGATACTCCTTGGGATGTATCTCTATTGGAAAAGAATTTTAAGTCCTGCTCGGTTAAGAGACTTGATGCTTCAATGGTTAAATTAAAACAGTAAACTGATCTGTTCACATATACAACTAGAATTGCAGATTTTTAGATATACTGTAAGTGCATTACCTTTCTGATCAATGTTATCAATTCAATACCTTTTCTCCACACTGTTCTTCTCTGTGATGTTGTATCACTGTTCGTCGGTGTCTACAGAATTTATCTCTTTCCTCAGCTTGATTGATCAGGTCTAAATGAAGACTTTCTTCTCCTTCAGAATCTCTTCAGCATCTATTTTCTTGTCACTCCCCTAATTCACATTGAATTAGCTTGTCTCTTTTATAGACATGATTTCACCATTTCTTGGCTTTCTTGATCTTGGTGTGATCTACAATTCTCGCCAATTAGATTTAAAGAAAAACTCTTGTTTTATCTCATAGAGATCTTCTTGCCAACTGGACTAAGCAGCTTTAAATCCTTTACTTATCTCTGGCTTTATCGTGTTGATTAAAATAATGATAAGTACCAGTTAAGTCTATATTTAGCTCTTGACAGCTAAGATTTTTGTCATTTCTAAACTCTTTGTTCTGTCGGTCAATACTTCAGTTAGTTGTCGGTGACAACTGACTATTCCATCGGTGAGACTTTAGTTGTCTTTGGGATCTCCATCCTGTTGTCTATCCGTCATGCAACACTGTAAATATATTTGTCGGGTAACACTGTGACTTTTCTCATTGGTAATGTTGTGCATTTTCTCGTCGGGTAACACTGTGACTTTGCTCTTGTTGGTTTACTCTATCCATCGGTGTGCACTCTGTCGGTGTATACAGTCACTTTGTGAATACTTAACTTATATGCATTACTGATAGCATAGCCTTTGATTCATTGGTTCGCTAAAGTCTTTAGCAGTATGTACATGACCATACAGATTATATCAAGTTGAAATCAATGACAATACAATACATTAACTGATTTAATGTCTTGCATTAACTTTATGTGTCTTGGTGATCATCAACTTAACATCTTCAAACATTCAACCAGTTATAGTTCATCAACGTCTTTCTGATTTTGTCCTTTGCATTCATTAATGGTTGCATTTTTACCGCAAATGAAAATACATCCATATTTTAGATATTTTAAATATTTATGAATATTTGGGCGGGATGATATTTAAAATATTTTTGAATGTTTTGTCAGGGTAATTTAAAAAGAAAATCCCTCCAAACTTAACAGTTTATGTCGTGTTTGTTTCCGTCATATTTTGTCTTCCATGTTTGTGTTAGTAATAACTGAGAGGGGGGGTGAATCAGTGGCCTCAAAAATTTATCCTTTTAAACTTTAACCACCAATCAAATGAATCTTAGATTATTAAATCCCTACAAGATGCATTTCATAAATACTTATAATGATTAACTGCCTGTCGGTTTATCTTGTCTGTCCTTATTCTCCTTGATAACTGATAAGTAATAAAACTTATTTACCGATACTCAGTAAATATGCAGAGTATACCAATCAATCCAGAAATGCATATGTGAAATGTAAAACAATAAAGTAATAAACCATACACACATAACACATGGATTTTTAAGGTGAAAACCCTGTTAAGAGAAAAAACCACTGGGACCGGTACCCCAAATTTTCACTCTTCTGAAGTGACCCCTATTAGGAGCCAACCATGTTAAAGGTTAAAAACACACTGTTAGGTGTGACCTTGTTAGAGGATTTTAATATGAGTCTATAACTTGATATCTGGCATGTATATGCTACCAATATTTATCAACCTCTATGGGCACAATAGGTATCTGGCATATCTGGTGCTACCTAACTGCATCAGCCTCCTTCTTAGACTGTGTGTGTTGGTATCGGGCACTCAATGCTATCTTCATGATAAAATTTTTGGCAATCTGTTAGGATATACCTCAAATGTAGAAGACTATTAAGTCCTGCTCTGTTAAGAGACTTGATGCTTCAATGGTTAAACTGAAACACAATGACCTATTTCTAATGCAACTTGAATTACAGATTTTCAGATCTATTTAAGTATATTACTTCTCTGATCAATGTATCAATTCAATTCTTTGTACTCCACACTTTCTTCTCTTTGATGTTGTGCTTCACTGTTTGTCGGTGTCCACAGAATTCTTTAGCTCTTCTTCAACTTGATTGATCAAGACTATATGAAGTTATCCTTCATCAGTTTCTCTTCAGCATCCTCTTTCTATTCACTCCCCTTCCCGTGTATGTGAATTCTTATAAAAATTAATTATGCTTGTCTCTTATATAGACATGATATTCCTTAATTCTTGATTCTTGGCGTGAAAAACAATTCACCCAATTTGATTTAAAGTTTTAACTCCTGATTTATCTCGTAGTTATCTTCTTGCCAACTGTACAAATCTTCTTTAAATCAATTACTTAACTATGGTCGAATAAAACAAATAAAACAACCAATTAAGTCTATCCTTAAGCTCTGTCAGCTAGATATTTTGTCATTTTCTGAACTCTCTATTCTGTCGGTCAACTCTATAGTTAGTCGTCGGTGATAACTGCCAGTTCGGTCAGTGTGACTCCAGTTAACTTCAGGATCTCCATTCGTCGGGCATCATTGGATTTTTCTCGTCGGGCATCTCTATTTTCAGCTCATCAGGCATCCTATAATTTTTCTTCATCGGGCAATACTGTCTTCTGCTCGTCGGGTATCACTATGACTTTTGTTCTTTGCTTTTACCGATGGTGTGCACTCCGTCGGTGTTGTCTGTCACTTAGTAAATACTTGACTTTTATGCATTGTTGAAAGCATAACCTTTGTTCCATTGATTCTTTGAAGTCTTTGGCATTATGTACATGACCATACAGATGATATCAAGTTGAGATCAATGACAATACAAACCATTAACTAATTTAATGTCTTGCATTATCTTCAACTTAACATTATCAAACATTCAATCAGTTACATGTCATCAATCTCTCCCTTTGGCATTGATTGCAACATACTATATTATCACACTATACTATTTTTAATACAATATGAAATACAATTATTGAGATTCATCAAATTACCAAACAGTTTGTTTTGATAATCGATAAAAATGTCTAACCGCCGGTAAGCTCTGTGTTAGCTTAGATTTGATTCTTGCATCTTTCTGTGTTTCTTTTTCTGATGTGTTGTGTCCTTCCCTTGTGTCAATTTCTCTTTTGACTGTTCTTTTTCTTTGATGTCTTTGTCTTTTGTCAGCAACTCTCCCTATGGATATGATCTCTCCCTGATGGAGTAATTTGATAATGGATAATCTTTCTTCTTTTTTCTCAAGACTATGATAATATGGAAACTTTCTCTCCCTTTGACAACAATGTCAAACAAATATCTCACAGATATCTAACATTAATGTCAAGTGATTTTTTCTCTTGATCCATAATATATTCCTTGAATTTCCCTTATCCATCAGCAATACATCAATATATTCTGGTGCTCGGTTCTGATATATACCTATCTGTATATAAATGTAGCTTTGAAGTTCATCTTGTTGTTTCATCAACATGAATGATATTCTGATAATTTATAGGTCGATGCAGCCTTCAGTCTTTTACTAACTGGTAGACAAGGGTTTGACCCCTAGTCTCTTTCTCAAGTACTCAAATGTATCCTTGGGCAGTGGCTTGGTGAAGATATCAGCCAAATGTTCTTTTGATTGCACATACTCAAGTATCACCTCTTTTTCTTGAACTTGTTCTCTTAAGTAATGATACTTGGTTGCAATGTGTTTTGTCTTGGAATGCATGACTAGATTCTTGGAAATATTTATTGCACTGGTGTTATCACAATAGATAATCATTGGTTCTGAGATCTTCATATGCATACCTTTCAGCAACTGTTTGATCCATGCAATAATTGAGCAGTTTGCAGCAGCAGCAGCATATTCTGCTTCTACAGTAGACTGAGAGATACATCCTTACTTCTTTCTAATCCATGTGACAAGTCTGTCACCCATAAAAAATGCTCCTCCAGTTGTGCTCTTCCAGTCATCAAGATTTCTAGCCCAATCAGCGTCGATAAACACCTTAAGTTCAAATTTGTCTTCTCTTTTATACCATACGCCAAATTCCTCAGTATTCTTTAGATATCTTAGAATTCTTTTCACAGTAGACATATGTGATTCTATGGGGTTAGCATAAAATCTAGCAACAATTCCTACCGCATGTGCAATATCTGATCTAGTGTGTACAACATACATGAGTTTTCCAATCATTGATCTGTATAAAGTCTAATTTACCTTTGTTGTCTTGTCCTCCTTTGTTAATTTGCTTCTAGAAGCCATCGGTGTTCCAACTAGTTTGGAATATTCCGTCTTGAATATTTTTAGGACCTCTTTGATGTATTTGGACTATGTAATGAAAATACCTTCACTTTGTTGAAGGATCTGTAGACCAAGAAAGAACTTGATCTCACCAAACATAGACATCTCAAACTCTTTGCTCATCTCATCAGCAAATGATTTGCATAGCATATCATTGCCTTCAAATATGATGTCATCAACAAATATTTCAGCAATCAAAGTGTTAGCATCAGTATCTTTTTTCAACTAAAGATTATTGTTTTCACTAGTCCTTATGAATCCAATACTTATTAGATAAAAATGAAGTCGTTCATACCATGCTCTGGGAGATTGTTTTAATCCATACAAGGCTTTGTGAAGTCTCCATACCATGTCCCTCTTGTCTGGATCTACAAACCCTTCTGATTGCTCAATGTATACCTCTTCTTCAAGTATTCCATTTAGGAATGATGACTTGACATCCATTTGATATACTTTGAATCATTTGTGTGCAACATAAGCAAATAGTATTTTTACTCTTTCTAGCTTAGCAACAGGTGCAAAGGTTTCTCCATAGTCCATACCCCTTGCATACTAGTCTTGCTTTGTTCCTTGTGACTTCTTCATTCTCGTTCAGCTTATTCCTGAATATCCATTTTGTACCGATGACATTCTTGTCATCTAGTCTTGGCACAAGTGACCATATTTTGTTCTTCTCAATCTACTCAATCTCATCATTCATAGCACTTATCCATTCTTCATTATCTAGTGCAGTATTGACAGATTTTGGCTCAAACTCACAAATTAAGCAATTTGAGTTTAAAGACTTACTTCTTGTTCTTGTACCAGCTTTCTTATCTCCTATGATCTGGTCCTCTGGATGGTTCTTTCTTACATATCTTGCAAGTACATGTATAGCTCTTTGTGTATCAGCTTGATCTTCATTACCTTGCACATTATCTTGATCATTATCCTAACCGTTGGTAACAGCATTCTGACCGTCGGTTGCAACATTTTGTTGTTATGAAATTAAGCACTGTTGCTCGGGTAGAGTTATAGGTTCTTCACAATATACAAACTTGTTGTAGTCCTCTAGTTCTTTTGTGCTTTCTAACTCATTTTTCTCTACAAATTCATCAATCTTTACATTTGCACTTTCAACTATTTTGTTAGAAGTCTTGATTAGACATTTAAAAGCTTTGCTCTTGGTAGAATACCCCAGAAAAGTACCTTCATCACTTTTGGCATCAAGCTTTGCATTTCTATCATCCTTTAAGATATAACATTGACTACCAAATATTTTGAAGTAACTTACATTGGGTGTTTGACCATACCATAACTCATAAGGTGTCTTTTTTGTGCCTTTCTTCAATTGTACTTTGTTAAGAGTATAAACAGCAGTGCTGACAGCTTAACTCCAGAAGATTTGGGTGATGTCTTTTTCTATCATCAGTGTTCTTGCACAATCAGCTATTGATATGTTCCTTCTCTCAGAAATCCCATTTTTTTGTAGTGTCATTGGTGCAAAAACCTGTTGTAGACACCCTAAAATAGACAAGCTTGCGACTTTACATTAAAAACACTAATTTTCATCTATTAATTAATAGTTTTTTAATCATTAATTAATCATCTATTTTCCTCTAAATTCATTCCCCAAATCATCTAATCAAATTCCCAAAA